>JAULCA010436875.1:4395-23141 GCA_032360845.1 Crassadoma gigantea | reverse complement strand
TGGGTGTCTTCGGCAGTATGTTTCAGTGAGGTAGCACTATAAAGTCGGCATCAGTTCTGCACTATCACAAGGAGACAGACACAAACATATCGCAGCCTCCCAAAATACACACGCAGGCTGATTTGATTAGCCCACCATCATATGATTCAATGTGAGTCAAGGTCATTCAAGGTCGAACAAACTTGGTAGTCCTTCACTCGAGCTGCTCTGCTTGCTACAGGTGCAATATCAGGTATCTTAGCCTCTTGGTTATTGAGAAGAAGCTGTTTGAAGATTTAAGTATATTTGACCCATGTAACATTGAATGTGGGTCAAGGACATACATGTGAACAAACATGGAAGCCCTTTACCCTAGCTTGCTACAGGCCAAATATCAGTTATCTGGGCCTCTCGGTTGTTTAGAAAAAAAAATGATAAAAACATTGACGCCAGCTGGATGGCGGACGCTGCTCCA
The DNA here is from genome assembly GCA_032360845.1 of Crassadoma gigantea. Taxonomy (NCBI): domain Eukaryota; kingdom Metazoa; phylum Mollusca; class Bivalvia; order Pectinida; family Pectinidae; genus Crassadoma; species Crassadoma gigantea. The sequence goes on along the minus strand of JAULCA010436875.1, from coordinate 22,687 downwards.
CTGGTTACATTGTAAGCTAACCAAGCTAACATTTTATGTAAATGGACAGTGAATGAAACAGATCAGCTCAGGCGACCTGAGAACTGCGTGCACTTTAAAATTGCATAAATCGGTGAAATGGTTAATGCATTTAAAAGTGTATCTCATCTAAAAACAAAAATATCCTGGTTATTCCTTTTTTGATTAGCCTACCTGGTCCGAAGTATAAGCAGTGGGATGTGGCCCCACAGGGGCCTGAGTTGCGGGCCGAATAGGGAAAATATATATCTATTTCCTAAAAATCCTTCTTCTTCTGTACCAATGAAGATATTGATCCATACTTGCTCTGAAGTAAAAATGGGTGAAGGGGAACAAAAGGATGAGTGTCTATAAGGCTGCTTTTTTGGCCCCGATAATTTCAGATGTTCACTAGCTTAGATTGTTCAAAGATGTCCCATTGTATCGCATGTGCAAAAACTAAGGTAAAAGTTTAACAGAAATTGGGTTTTGGGGGTACCAAAGGGGGTAGGGCAAATCACACATATAATTTGCTGTTTTCAAAATTAGCTAAAATAACCAAAATATTACCATATCTATGTGTAAATTAAACAGACATGTATAAAAGAATGAAAAATGACAGATATTTAATCGCCACTTTAAGAGTATTTAAATAAAACAGAGGATTAAGTCAAGGGGGTATTTTAGGTCATTTTCAAATGTAAAGTGTTTTGTTTTCTAAATAATATCTTTTCTACTTTATATTTTACTAAAGGATTTTACTCCTTTGAGTACAATTACATAACATGCATATCCACTTCACACTTTCCTTTTGTTTTATACGGAGTTATGACTTCTGGACACAACTCAAACTTAGAAGTGGGTCCAAGGTCCTGATATGTTTTAATGAATTATCAAAGTTAATTACCAATGAAAAATGGCAGTTCCCACCACAACAACAGTAAAATGATCAATTCAATGTATGAAGTTTGATTTGCTGGTAATTTTAAGTCTCCTCGCCTCAAGTAAGATATCTGTTTTAATTGTGAAAGTTTCCCGAATTCATTATTTTATCAATTGTATTTTGCCCATTTCCAATGTTTATGCGCTGATTATACATAAAAGGCATTTAGGGATAAGCATGCAACTTGGCATAAATATTAATTATATGATAATATTTAATTTGTGAAAATTTCATACTTATCCCACAATGCCTTTTTACTTAAAAAACACTATTTCTTGTATTTTGGAATATGCAGACTTAAGTCCATCTCCTTGCTTAAAACCAATTATTCAAGTTGCATCAATGTCAAAAGACTAAAAGTCATGTTGATGATTTATTCTTCCACTTCAGTTGTATTATCTACCATTGGAACATATTCCCTACTCAGAGAAAGGCTTCTTTGCAACTTTCACGCATATGTGTAAGTCTCCCAGTTACTCATCTACCGCATGACTCAGTCTCATCCCACGTGTCGATTACAGCATCATTACTAACACTTTCAAAGTAAGATGCAGATGACATGGTAGTAATGGGTTTTGTTTCACGGATGTGTTGATAGTAGCCAAGAAACCAGAGGAAAGATGCAACATGAGCACAACAGCCTACGACGCGAGCACCAGCTTTTCATTGGCAGTACCAACCGGTAATGGGCATCAAACCAATGCTGAACTTCACCCACATATTATATATTTGTGATGAGGTATGACGAGATCGTATCTGGATCTTAATAATTCCAGGCTCTTCTCTGTGCAACATCAGTTCATACTGACCATACTCGGACAGGTGTTCAGCAGTGTATGACTTAGCCTGCTTTATTTGGTACACTCCCAATGTGAGGTCTCGCAGTTCCTCCTTTGGCAGTTTAGGTATTTTAAGGGACATCAGTGTCATCTAGGGATTTCCATATCACTCTTTTCTTTGCCAGACCATTGATTTCGATTTTGGTTTTTAGTGAGTTTGGGGCCTTTGACAAAGATATCATTCTCTCAGCAGTTAAGTCATCTATAGGTGATGAACTTGCCAGTGGTGGTCGGAAAGCATTGCATAAGGCACATACAATCCTAACATAGTCTCCTATGAAGGAATCTGACTGTTTGGCATGGTGTTTGCCAGTGCCCTCCACTTTTAATGCGTCCATTTACCGACTCAATCACCCATCTAACCTTTGTAATAAGTCGAGACTCGTTTGCTTCTTCTGTACTATGTTGCTCCTGACTTTTGCTGAGGAAGTAAGGCATCTTGGTATTTATACCAAAGTCTTCTAACATATCAGTAACATCACGAACACCACGGTCAAAACTCAATATATCATTGCCTTGGAACCAAGTTTGGATACCTTCAGCCTTGGTCAGAAGCATGTGCTTGGTGATGTTTGCGTCATTATTTTGACCATCAGCAAGATAGGGTCCGAAGACAGAAAGAATGTAGCCATCAGTTGATACCAAAATCATGGGTTTCACCAAAGGTCTACCTTTGTGCATACTATATGAACGTCGTTGGAAATGATAACTTCCACTCTTTTTAATATAGATATATGTTCCATCTGCGACAGCCATAGCAATATCATTAGCATTGTCTGTGAAAAGACGACGGGCAAAGGTTGATGTGTGGTCTTTGATTACAGTTTCTCGTTCAATGTGGTCAAGCCCTAGATACTTTGGAACAAAGTTCTCTACTAAATCGTCTCTAGCAGAGTGAATAGCTTTACCAACATCTCTCTTGTTCATACAAAAGATGGCTGCTAATGCTGACAATGCTAGACCTGTTCGAAGCTTTATAAGCAAGAGCTGTTCGAATGCTGCGAACAGAGGTTTTCCTAGTTTTCAACATAAAGGTAGGCAAAACATCAAACTGGTCCTTTGCAATACCTGTTAGAGCGTAATTATCATTATCACTAATGTCAAATTTGGAATCAAAATCAAGTCCCGTCTTTCTAAAAAGTGCTTGTCCCCGAACAACTTGAAGAAGAGACATAATTTCCTCTTGGTCAACCTTTACACTGTCCATTGCACTAGTCAAACCATCCAGAACACTTGCATTTATCGAGTTATTCTAGATATGGCTAGAACAACATCGAGCAGCAGATGGTAGGAAGATACCTGTCTGCACCAAAACATAGCCGCGCAATTCAGAAGAAACTCTCACATGTGGAGAATGAGTTTTTTCATTACGTGTTTTATTGCATATGAAACAGTGTCTTTCAGACTTTGATGTGCGGGGAATGGGAAGAGTTATGGTTTGAACAAGCAACGAATCACCCTGAGTGTCATTTACTGCAGTTGAAACGGTAACTTCGGGCTGGGATGTAGTAACATCTTTTAACTTATAAAAAGGTTTTCTACAAACATTGCATACAGGGTTACCAATGGTCAGCTCATTTGACACTTTTTCTTTCAGATAGTTCAAAAGTTGTTCATCATATATTTTGGGAATATTGGCAATGTGCCTTTTTTAAAGCAAACACACACCGATGGCATGGTTAATGTAATATAACAAAAAAGGGAAGAAAAGTAATTAAGAAATGATATGAGTTGCAGCTAGCAATGAATGTAATAAATAAACTACGAAATTACCAAAAGAATAAGCTGTTACTCGTAAGCATTAACCTGAACAAACAACTAAGCCACTCTTTGAGTAATCAAAGCATTAGATAACTAGCTTTTGGTCAGTCTAGTATGTTGTACGAATCTCTGAGTACTATTAACACTCTAGTGTGCCTGCTTTATCTACATCCATCCATAAAGACTGGTTTTATAAGGAAATAATTGGTTTTAAGCTAGGAGATTGACTTAAGTCTGCATATTCCAAAATACAAGAAATAGTGTTTTTTAAGTAAAAAGGCATTATGATTATGCTATTTTAAATATTCATGCATATGTAAGGTTGATATTTTCAACGGTTTTTTCCCCCCATATCAACTTTAATTAGTATTGTAGTAGCCTTATGTAGTGAGAAAACAACAAAAGACATTTTTTTGTCGATTAGAGAAATGTACAATATTGTTTACTTTAAAAAATCCATGGTTATATATCACATAATTACTTAAAAAATATTAATTGTATAGAAAATGTGTGCTAGAATGCATTAAGAAAAATAGATTATGCATGAAATCAAATTGTCAACATAAGCTTACTCGATCCGGATAGCACACTCTCCCTATGATAAGGGGAGGTAACTATAATGACAACTTGTTCTTATCTTGATTCATAAAGTAATATTCATAGAACATTTTTATTACTTTGAAGAACAGTACCCTTGTATATGTATACAAAGAATCTTAAAATAACTAAATTAAGGAGCAAGCCATATAATATTGTTTTATAACGTGCGGTTATTACTACCTAACACATAAATCTTATCGGTGTTAAATTACAAATAATAATGTAATAATGGCCATTACAACTCATGTAAGATATTGCTAACCTTTTCTGCTGTTTCACTAGTATTGCAAAGCGTATAACATGAATGAAAACGAAAAAGAAAGTTAAATAAATTCTTATCAGGACATATTTTTTGGGCTGTATTGAAACATGTACATGTAAATGTGCGCGTAATGATTCTAAGTGAACTTTTCACCTTTGATGCATAATTACTTCAGCATTAGGTATAACGTTCGAACTGTACACTTGGAGAATTATATTAGCGAGAGTTTATATAATTTTATGAGTGGATATATAATTCCGTAGGGGTGATCTAGTATATACATTTTTGAACATACATTACTTATAGTCAAAAAGATCTTGACTTTTTATAATCAAACACTGACAACAGACGACAACAGACAACTATTCTTGAGTACACGTTTCAAAGTAAGCGTATAAGTATGAAATATGTTAACATGGAAAATCTTTTACTAATTACACCATCTAATTGAATTTCAGCTAACTAGATCACTAATCACCACCAAAATTTTTGAATGTCCCAAAGTAAATTTTGTGGTGAGTTACCGATTGTCAACTTTGTCACAAGCGATTAACGACAATTGGTGCCGTTTGTCAGTTTTATAAGTTTGGTGCTCGTGTAAAAGTTTGTCAATGGACGTTCCTGGATGTATCCTATGAATAGAATTGTCCTTCATCGGCTGGACATATAATTTACCGTTATCAATCCACGACTGGTGGATCCAGTCATCATAATGACACATGTCTAACATGTGTTGGTTTTCATGTGTCAAGTCATCTTTTACAACAATACGCGATCCTTTAAGTTTATAACGGTTTGCAACGCATTCGATTTTTTTTCTCCTGCACATGAATTTAACTACATGTATTACAGGTCTGTCCTTTTTAATATAAAAGCGACCTAATCGGTGCGCTATGTCAATATCACTGTTTTGGATATTCATCTGTAATTTTGTCTGTAGTAGCGCATGTACTTTTTCACATGTAATTTCCTCTTTTTCGTCCCGATCATCCTCCAGACCGAATATACGTACGCTTGATTTTCTGGTGTACTGTTCCAGTTCGTTCACTCCGTACTCGGCCTTCTCCGCTATAGATTCCTCCATTAGGTTGATCTTCTTTTCTAGGGAAACTACTTTCCGTTTAAGATCATCGTTGGTGGTCTCCAAATCAAAAACTCTACTCTCCAGAATGTCAACTTTCTCATTGAGTTCACACACTATTTCCGAAGTAGCGTTATCAAGATCTAACTTCGTAGCCATTTTGCTTAACTTCTCGTTTAAACTTTCTACGGTCACCATCCCAGAGAGCTTCTGATCAACACAACAAACTTTGGATTCGAGACTGGCTATTGTCTTCATCATTTCTTTAGTTGGATATTGTCCATTTTGAATGCCGTGGGCGTAGACTGATTTGTACTCACTATTTTGGTCTTTTTCACTACTTTCTTACTACTTTTCTTAGGGGCATCAGCGTCTACGAAACTGATATCCGAACTTGACGTAGATATGTTTTTCCTTTTATCGGACAGGTCAAAATCTTTGTGTAACGATGATTTGAAACACTCAAAAGTTCAGATGTTTATACAGGTAAGCTACCTGAGTACGTATACATGTAGGTTGTATTATAGACACAGTGAGTACTGTTCCGTAGCAGAAAGTAATGTCACAGAAAAGTCTATTTTACCAACTTTTAGGTGGGTCTCGGTTCCTTGTTTCTTTACATGTGGAATCACATCACTATGTTGATGAAGTATGATAACTCTGTAGTTCAAAATTCCACAAGAATATTAAGAAAATGGAACATATTTGACGAGCGATACAGACTACGTCCACCTCTCTGACTGACCACGTGACCTACTCATATGCTATATACTGATATGGGTCAAAACATTTATATGTCGATCATGTCAGTTTGGGCATTGATGAATATGCTCAGTAGCTTTATATATATCTTTTATTACATTGGAACAGAATCTCTGGGCATATCGATAATGGTGAAACATGTCGCACTTCAACTTCACAAAAAGCCGAACTCATGTTTTGTGAGAGGTAATTGGGAATGCTACTGTAAACAATTTTTTAAATATTTTGTTTTTGTCTCTAGGTACATGTAGAATTATTAATAACCAATACCCCCTCCCCTCTCTCTTCCAAATTCATGAATCATGGGCCATACTAAAGATCGATTTAAGAAGTAACATCGTCAAATTAAACTTAAAATACAAGCTCTTTTGAGAGTACCGCCCGCGCACCTTTAACGTCCGTTTGCTATTTTTAGTAGCATGCACACGCGGTCAAAATGAAATCACAGATGGTCACAATACTTCGATCCGAATTTAAAAAATGAACATTGTACATTTGGAAAACCTTTTGAAACTCTAGTATCGGTATTTATTAATACAATCCAGACCAAACGTACGTGTAACAGTCAACCGCAACAGTTACGTCGTGTGGCATATTGTTTCAGCACATGCCTGGTACATTAGACTATGGGCTAGCGCTATTGACGGCAATTCCAAGAATGCTCTTAGTTCATCAAGACTTACCTTCTCTTGCTGAGAAACGTTGTTGATAATCAAAAGGAAGCTGCGTGGTTTGGAAACAAAAATGTAGGCTGTCAAATCGTCTGGCGTTCGCGCGCGCGTCTACGTTTACGGGGATCAGTAAATGCCGGTCCAACACAAATATCCGGATTATATTATAGACGATACTTTCGGTAAATGTTTTTTTTTTAAATTGTGTTCGTAATTTAACAGAACAGTGATTTAGTTTAAACCTGATTTTGTGAAACTTTATGATAAAGCTGTTTACAAGATGATAATACAAAAATTATTTGAAGAATTCTTTTATGCATGAGAGAAAAAAAATGCAAAATTATAATTTCACTATTTTTTTTAACATGTGTTTTTACATGCAAAACGCCTGTTTTACGTACGTTTGGAAAAAAACCGTATGTTTAAAGGGTGTGACGTTTTACACCCGTTTTTCAACAGGTGTTTTACGCCTGTTTATTATACACCTGTTTAACGCATGGTGACCAAAACATGCGTAAAACGTATGAAAAACGTTTTTTTCTGTCGTAACTTTTTACGCCTGTAAAACACCCGTTGCACCTTTTCATGTGTACAATTAATACAATAAGCATATACATTAAGAAATAAAATTTTGAGGATTTCGCAGGAGCTGCCTTATCGGGCACTAATTTCTAGTTCTTGCCACCTGGCTAATATCTCCATATGTGTGTATGCCTCTGTGTGTGCTGGAGATGTAATGTGTTCTGTTTGTGGTCGGGCTGTGCTTCGATCGGCATCTTTTAAAGTGCCACCTCACTTGAATGCGACAGCACAGATACCATAACACCCATTCCAGACCAGTTTATACTCGTACTAGGTTGTTTGAGTTGTGTGGGCAGGAGAAAAACACATTCTCTAATATCAACTCTTACGCCGACGAGGATAGAACCCCGGCCGGCTGAGTGGAAGGCCGGAGTGTTAACCACTCGACCAATCCACCCATAGTATCAAGGAATCAAGTAAACGAAGGACAAACACGAATTACACAATTTTAATTAGTTAATCAAATATAACTTATATCTGCAGGTCGTGTGTTTTTAAGGAAGCAGAAATGCTTACCTTTGCTGAACATTTGTCAATTTCATCGACTATTAGTGTACAGGATGTTGTGTATACTGTTTCCCTGTGAGAAACCAAGAGTAAAGATGACGAGATTGCATTATTTATTACTGCTATCGGGACACTGAAAACAACCTACTACAACTTAACTGAGATTGTTCAGGTAGTCTTCATGTGAAATGTAATGACTATGCCTACATTTGATTTCGAGACCACTGCGTTTTTATTAGCTCTCCTGCCCATAGGACAGCTGAGCTCATGCCATGGTGCGGCATGGTCGTCTGTCCGGACCAAAACGCCCAGGGTATTGATATTGGGCCTGTAGCATGTTGGGATGAAGGGCTACCAAGATTGTTCAAATGAATGAACTTGACCCGCTTTCAAGGTGACAGGCGTCAAATGTCTAACAAATCTTCCAGCAACTTATTCTCAATAACAAAAAGGCCCAGGGTACTGTTTTTTGGCCTGTAGCATGATTAGAAGGAGGGCTACCAAGTTTATTGAAATGGATGACCTTGACCCGCTTTCAAGTTCACAGGGGTCAAATGTCTTAAAATCTTCAAATGACTTCTTCTCAATGACCAATGGGCCAAAGGTACCGATATTGGGCCTTCAGCATGTTTTGATGAAGGGCTATTTAATTTGTTAAAATTGATGACCTTCACCTGCTTTCAATGTCACAGGCGTCAAATATCTCAAAATCTTCAAATGACTTCTTCTCAATATCGAAAATACCCATGGTACTGATATTTAGCCTGTAGCATGCTAGGATGAAGGGCAAGAAAGTTTGTTCTTATGAATGACCTTGACCCACTTTCAATGTCACAGGGGTCAAATGTCTCAAAATCTTCAAACTACTTTTTCTCCATAACCAAAATGTCCATGGAACAAATATTTGGCCTGTATTATGCTTGGATGATGGGCTATTAGATGTTAAAATGAATGACCTTGACCAACTTTCGAGGTCAAAGGGGTTTAATGTCTCAAAATCTTCAATTAACTTCTTTTCAATAACAAAAAGGCCTACGGTACATTGGCTTCAGAGTTTGTTCAACGTTATGACCATGTTCGAAAGGTTGTTTTAAATTACTTATTATCATTAATACCGATATAATGTTTGTAGCTTTGTTTAAGATCACCTTTTATGTTAAAAGTGAGATTAATACCAGATGAGCGATTCAGGTCCATTGGGCCTCTTGTTTTAAAATGTATTTAAAGTGTAAGTAATATTGAATATCTTCACAAAAGGTTATGGTAGTTTAACATTTCAATTACCATAAACGTTACATATTTAGAATGAAGCTATAAATTGTCATTGAACTATGTGCCTCGATCTGTACATGGATAGACAAAGAGTCTACGGTACGAGACTACGTAGATAGTAATATGAAATTCCGGTGAATAACATATAAAACATTTTTTTTTAAAAATCACAATAAGATGAGGTAATTTAGAAACATGGAAACAACGGCGTTTGTAAGTAAAATAATAATTCTGTGTAAGTGTATGGTATAAGCTGTCGAAAAGGAAACAGGCGAACTTCGTTCAAATATAAACAAAGAATGTGCGTGCTCATAACCTAATGGATAATTCATGATACAAATTCTTGTTGTGTCTTAGAATACAGGCGATTTTTTTCTCACGATACAAAGAATGTATGCGTGTCTCAAACATGAGGACACGCTGTTATTATCATACAAAACATATATGTGTCGCAGACAAATAGACGTACACGCGCGATTTGGTTTTAAAATTTGCAGACATGTCTCTCCGGCGGAAGACCTTGACTTTAACATTTGGGATTATAAGATCAATAGTTTTAACCATAGAAAATATTAACAAGTGTCTAAAACTGGCGAAAAAATTATAATTGATTATTGTATGAGATAGGAAGATATAACATCTTATTGTTGCACAATGAATTCACGTGTCTGAGATTGTAGGATAACCCGTTTAACAATAGATTATAACTGTGCCTATCTACGATTGGAGTATACACAATTTTCACAATAATTGATAGTTGTGCGTGACTACGACTGGATATAAACCTGGATAATACTTGTGCGTGTTTCCTATTAGGGTACGAACGTTTTCCTTAAAAAAAATATAATAGTTGAACGTGTTTACGATTACAGGATAAACTTTTTTTTTTCAAAATAGATAATAGTTGTGCGTGTCTACGATTGCAGGACGACCCTTTCACGCGATAGCAAAACGTTACGCTTCGTTTAGACTGTTTGATAAATCTAGACACTCTAGAAAAGTGTTATTCATCAGAGACAAGGACATATTTTTCATATTAGAGTGTAGTTATAGAAAAGCAGACGCGACCGTGATGGAGAAAAACATTCTTTTAGAAGCATTAGTTATGTCTGTCTAAAAATGCCAGAATGTTTTGCCAAGCAAACAAAACGGTTATGTGTATATCAAACAGCAGGATATACCTATATGTAACGATAGACAGTATTTACAAATGAGACTGCGATGGTTTAAACCGAGATTGGTGGTTAAATCTTACTCGGCTGACAACTAGTGATTGTGTCATAGACGTATATAAATATTTGTAACGATGGTCAATGTATATGTATGTCTGTATATTTAACGATAGTCAATAGCTGTAAGTATATTCATCTTCATAATTTTCTAGATCGTCAGAATGTTCGGATTGGATCAGCTGTACGTTTTCCATTTTCTCTGGATTGTGATAGCTGCAATAAATGACAGTCAACGTTATACATTGTTTGATACGTTAGAAGGGAACACAACTCTAGCTACAGTTAAATTGCTGTCTCGTGTACGATGCGCGTTTCATTGTATGGAACAAAATGGTGCTGGATTCAGTTACGATGTTCTGACAAGAGAATGTCAAATCTTCAAGGCAACTTTAACCAACCAATCAGGACAGATGACACAAGGAAAGTCCTCAAATATCTACGGTAAAATCGGTATGTATAAACTGAATGGGCACCTATGTGGTGATTGATGTGTTTTAAATTTAGACCTTATTTTCACACTTTCCTTGTTTTTTTTTAATTTCTTATGTAGCCGTGTCAAGGGCTTTTGATTTGGTCGGTCACTATTTATATGATTGGTTTGGTTTTTTTGTTGTTGTTTAACGTCCTATTAACAGCTAAGGTAATTTAAGAAGGGCCTCCCCTGTATGCAAGCGTATAATGTATGTGTGTGTATTTTGGGAGGCTGCGATATGTTCCTGTTTGTCTCTTTGTGATAGTGCGGAACTGATGCCGACTTTATAGTGCTACCTCACTGAAACATACTGCCGAAGACATCCAGCAGGACATCCCACCCCGTCACATTATACTGACAACGGGCGAACCAGTCGTCCCACTCCTAAATTGCTGAGCGTTTAGCAGAAGTAGAAACTACCATTTTTATAGACTTTGGTATGTCTCGACCAGGAGACAGAATCCCAAAGCCTTCCTCTCTGGGGCGAACGCTCAACTTATGGCCAAAAGTGAGGCATTGTCAAGAGAGACATTAGCAAGAAGAAAGTTGTTTAAAAAGCAGAGAAAAGATGAGATCCCATACTTAGTCGCCTCTTACGATCATGCAATGGGGGGAGCAGATACAATTCTTACGCCCTACCTATTAATATAAACAGGGGCGCTTCAAATTGTCAACAATTTAGAAATATTTCTCAATAAGGCAGGGTTGTAAATTAAGACATTTTGGATGCTTAAGTTTTGGTTTTTGCACAAATATCCCTAAGTGTTATGCTTTCATGACATGCAATGAAATTAACACCAGCTTGAAGTCCGATACAAGTTCACATTGGGAAGCGAAAACCATGATTTGATTCGTTTTTTACAAGATTAAATGCTAATTTGGTTTCTTTCGATGTACTGTGACAAAATAGCTGTATTTAAGTGTGTCTGAAAGAGTTCTATCAAACAAAAAATAAGAAGTTAAAGTGACCTTCTATATCGTGTTAATTGTATCATCAATAAACCTTCTTATGCTTTAGTACATATAAGCAATTCGATACATTAAAATGAAATTGCACAATGTAATGAACAAGCCGATATAATCTGGATACTTATTGAGAAATAAACTATTCAACGCTGTGTTGATTTTTTGAAAATCTATTGCTGATAAATAGTGAAGCTGCTGTTATAGCTGAGGAATATTTTTCCTGGTCATTGTAACCAATTCATGTAAAACATATTCCAACTAATTGCCATAAGGGGTTTAACTTTAAACATTCGGCTGAATATGTTCTCCTATTTGAATTATAGACGAATGCAAAATCACACCATTTCTGGGAGAAGAAAGACGTAAATACACCACCGAGCATCCGTTTATGAAAGATAATTCTTTGACAAGGTACAGATGCACGAACTTTACTGACACCGAAACTGTGAACAGCTGTCCAGTCTCCAGGTGTGACAAGGAATGGTCACCGGCATCTTTGTCCTGTACAGGTGCGACATTTTGTGCACATTTACATGCTGATCTATATTTAACCTTTGATTTTTTTTATTATTGTAAGGACCATAAACACATTAAACAAACATGTATAATAATGAGTCAACAAACTACCACTCAAATGCTGCTTAAAACCGTGCAATGACTCTGTTAGGCGGCAAGTCTGGTTCTGAATTTGGGTTTAACAAACGCACCTCAATTATAAGTTTTCAAAGGATCGTAATTTGTTCCTGTTAAATTAATTTGAGTAGTTTAAAGGAAATGCTGACAGTATTAAGCAAGATTTACAGGTATTAAAGTTTTGATATATCTGGTGGAAGATTTATAAAGGGTTAAAAAAGTCTAGATGCATCCCAGTCCCGCTCCAAGAGTTTGGCTTGTAAACCTTGGATTATCAAGTACGGAAGGATGTTAAATACTTACACATCATGAAATTCTGAATAAAAATAGTTGTCATTCGTGTTTATCTCAAAAATGCCACGCTAGTAAATAAGAAAATGCAACTTATAGTAAGTTATTAAAAAAAAATGAACAGTTTCAAAATCAATGAAAATAAACGACAAAAATAGCCCTAACTGAAATGATTTGTTTGGTTTGATAAAGTATTGTTTAACGTCTTATCGACAGCAATGGTCATGTGACATGTGGTTTAGTAAAGGAAGTAGGTTGGTTTGCTTTTATTTAACGTCCTATTAACAGCTAAGGTCATTTCAGGTTGGCCTCCCCTGCGTGCAAGATGCATGCGTGTAGTGAATGCGTGTGTGTTTTGGGAGGCTGCGATATGTTCGTGTATTGTCTCCCTGTGATAGCGCGGAACTGATGCCGACTTTATAGTGCTACCTCACTGAAACATACTGCCAAAGACAGCCAGCAGGACATCCAACCAGGTCACATTATACTGACAATGGGCGAGCAAGTCGTCCGACTCCTAAATTGCTGAGCGTTTTGCAGGAGTAGAAACTACCATATTTATTGACTTTGGAATGTGTCGGCTAGGGGACAGAACCCAAAGCCTTTCTCACAGGGGCGAACGCTCCACATATGGCCAAAAGTCAGGCATTGTCAAGGAAGACATTCGGAAGAAGAACGTTGTTTAGAAAGAAGAGAAAAGATAAGATCGCATACTTAGTCGCCTCTTACGATCATGCGCTGGGGGCAGCAGGTACAATTCTTACGCCCTACCTGCAGGGACAGTCATTTAAGGACGGCCTCCCCTGCGTGCAAGATGCATGAGTGTAGTGAATGCGTGCGTGTTTTGGGAGGCTGCGATATGTTCGTGTACTGTTTCCTTGTGCTAGCGCAGTTCTGATGCCGACTTTATAGTGCTACCTCACTGAAACAAACTACCGCAGACACCCAGCAAGACGCCCCACCCAGTCACATTATACTGACAACGGGCGAACCAGTCGTCCCACTCCTAATTTACTGAGCGTAAAGCGGGAGTAGAAACTACCGGCCAGGCGACAGGACCCAAAGCCTTCCTCACAGGGGCGAACGCTCAATAAATGGCCAAAAGTGAGGCATTGTCAAGGGCAACATTAGGAAGGAGAAAGTTATTTAGAAGGAAGGGAAAAGATAAGATTCCAAATTCAATTGCCACTTTCGATCATGCAAATCAGCAGGTACAATACAGAGTACCTTTAGATGGCTTAATGCGATTCTATATCATGTTTATCTATTTGTTTGTACAGACGTAAATGCTTCATTTCTTCACACTCTTACAGAGAAAGACAAATTGAAAAGCAATAAGTCATATGAAGGGAGAGTGACGTGCACTTTGAATGGAGTCACGTGTCAGCGATGGGACAGCAGCACGCCTCATCGACCGCTGTATCTCAAAGGCAGGACTGACCTTCACAATTTGTGTCAAACGATTGACAGTATACGACCCTGGTGTTACACGACCGATCCTGCTAAGAGGTGGGATTACTGTCCCGTCGAAGAGGACACCTGTGATGAACCTCCGTCAATTATCATACCTGGAATCAGTATTACCATAGAGTGGCCATTCAATGACGCACCTTCACTCGCTCGGTACAGGTGCGCTACTTATGTAGCCACTGAAACCAATACTAGCTGTCCAGTGGCCACATGTCTTTCCGACAGGTCATGGTTGACACCAAACATTTCCTGCTCAGGTAAAAAGGTTTTAATTATTTTTTCTTGAAGTAAAATCACCTATTAAACATAAATAAGAAATTTGAAGAAAAGAAATGAAATTTCATATATTTTCCAAACGTTATTGTCTCCGCTATTTCAAACCATCAATATTTAAGGGGACCATCTACAGAAATAGCAAACATGTTTATTCGGAAAGTCCATTGCTCTTAGAGTTCACGAGAAATCTCAGGGTATTTGTTTGGAATTGCAGAGAAAGATTGCTTTGATCCTATCACTAAGATATATGATGGTCGAGTGTCTTGCACATGGACAGGGATCACATGCCAGCGATGGGACAGTGACTACCCGCACAGGCCTTCCATTAACCGTGGACGGAGTGACCTTGGGAACCGGTGTGTTATTGATGTCAGGGAAAAACCGTGGTGTTACACAGTAGATCCTTCAGTTAACTGGAGTTGGTGCCCAGTGGACGAGTGCGTCTAATATTACTATAATTGACAGATGTTTATCTTTAATTTAGTATAGAGTGACGTGATATCTTCCCTTCCCTTAGTTGAGTAAATTCCATTTGTCCTACCATTTTCCTTTTCTTGACATGGTGATACTTCCTTTCGTTCCTTTCTATCCTTATATGCTCTTTCTATAATCCATAGTTATCTCGCTTTTCAATTGCATCTATGTTTTTCCCTTTTTTTAACATTTTTATAATGGTATTTGTTTTTCCCGGCTGATAGTCATCTCCTTCGTTCCGTCCTCTATTCATATATCCTCTCTATATCCTGAAGTGATCTTTCCGGTCCGCTGATATTACCCCATCATCCATTTCCCTCATTTCACGTCATAAGGCAATATTTTCGGTTGATATGATATATTTATCTTTCACCTCACATTATAACGCTTCCCATCTGTATTTCAGTTGTCTTCACGCTTCGCGCCCCTAATTATTTCTATTCTTACAAATTTTAATTATCTCTCATTTAAGTTATCTCCCATTTCCACTTCCCGCAGTTACACAGCAACTAACATATTCAACATTTAGTTGTAATTTATTGTGGTTTTCCGAGTCTTTTTTGTAAGCAGTAAATGGTATTTGGTTTTGAGACACAGGCCAAATTTTAGACGTTGTGTCTGTGGACCCAACTATTGATTTAGCATGAAGAGTATTGATTAAGGCACAACATTGGGGTCAAGAAACACGCATTTGCTGTTTTGTTTTGCATTTCGGTTTTTAATATGATGATTCAATTTTGAATGATGGACCTGATGGTATCTGCAGTAACCGTACCCGCTAGGCGCTATCGTTTTACTATTTGTTTTTGTTGTTGTCGGGCCATAGAGCTACGGAATTCATGGTGACAAAAATGCGATTTTAGGTACTTCGACTGAGGTTGGGAAACAAGTCACATACGAACGGCGACTCTCCTACCACGGATGATAACTTGTGCTATATTCTTGTCTCCAATTTGTCCGTTTCTATAGCTTTTTGTGTGTTCATTCCTCAAAACACAAGTCATTTAAATCCATAATAGAACCATGCTCCGCTCACAAATGTCAGTTATTTTTCCTCTGTGAGAACTCTGGCAGTAGGTCACGTGACAAGGGACGGATAACTGTGATGTTTAATACAACACTTTCCATTTACTGTACGTTTACTTCACGACAACGTCGGGTTTATGCGAGTTTTTCTGACAAATAAACACTTTTCCTCATCCGATCTATGTTCTGTTTTTTATCGTGATGCTATGTACTGTGAAAAAATTTACACCAACAACACTGAGACTTCCAGTCAAGTATCGATCTCTAGACGTCAGAAAACTGTCACATCGTCAAGTCAGTTGGTACGTATTTTAAATAATCTTTTAATTGATAAGTCATCATATTTGTCTCTCTACATACCCACGTGTTTCAAAGAAGTGAAAATGGCGGCAGTGTTTAATATTTGAGAATAATACAAGCACGTACAAAATGCATATCCGCAGGAAAATATGATTTCTCACATATAGAAAACAAGTTGTGTATAACAAACTGGTTTTGGGAAAAGAATTAAGTTTTACTTGCCACCTCCTATTTTTAATCTGAAACACCATTAAAAGTCTCCCTATATTATTTGTTGATATTTCCTTTGAAAAGTCGGATGTAAGAGTATTCATGGGAGAAACATGGTATAAAAGCTACATGCAGCACCAGACAAGCAGAAATGGAACCAAACACGAGCATATCGCAATCTCCCAAAATATACATGCATGCACTACACACATTCATCTTGCACATAGGGGAGGCCGTCCTAACATAAGCTGTCAATATGACGTTAAACAAAATAAAAACAAACCAAACGGATAAATGACATTTTTGCTTTCCATTTGAATAATCTTGGTACCGGAGAATACTGGTATTATGTATTATTACTCTGTTGATTGATTAAATGCATATTTTTGAGGATCATATAATGCATTTTGCTTGAATCGGAGACCTTCCGAGTTCTCCGCTTGAATTTGTCTTACCGGTAGGCCTTAACTTATCATCGATTAGTCTGTGCAGATAGGGCGTAATAATTGTACCTGCTGCCCCCAATTGCATGATCGTAAGAGGCGACTTAATTTGGGATTTTATACTTTCTCTTCTTTCTGAATAACTGCCGAATATCTCCCTTTACAATGCCTCACATTTGGCCATGTGTTGAGCGTTCGAAGGCTTTGGGTTCCGTCCCCAGGCCGAGACATACCAAAGTCTATATAAATGGTCGTTTCTACCCCTGCTTAACGCACAGCAATTTAGGAGTGGGACGACTGCTTCGCCCGTTGTCAGTATAATGTATCGATTTATGTCAAATACTTTTGATTTTTGCTTTGCATTATTTCATATAACAACACATTTTCACCCCAAGTTGTAATAATATATTAGTAGTAATTACGTATTTACATTGTTATACCATACATTGGTAACATCATGAGTGGTACTACAAAGTTGAGCCTTCCTCCGCTGCAGGAGACATCTGACGGTAACCCATTCAGATCTATGGCTGAGATGTTTCATAAATTGTCGACAAAAGGTGGCCAAGGTGAAGATTTGCTGAAGGCACAGAAGATGATGTCTGAATTTAAGTTGCGACTGATGGATTCCCCAAGACTGGACTCAAGCAGCCATGAAGAAGGTGCTAGTGGTGGTTCTGCATGAGACAACATTGCTATTGAGCCTGTATCTACTTCAACGGTTGATACTCGTTTCTACAAGCTTCCTTCATTTTCTAGAGAACGTAGTGAAATTATTGAAGCTGATAGAAACGAGTGTCAAGCGCTAGGATTAGAGGGAGACTTCTGCGCACAAAGCTGATGTTATTGACAGCTATGAAGAACTTTGCGTTGCTATCAGATCTATAGAAAGCCCACGTGAGAGGGATATTGGTACTGAAGTCACTAAGACGAAACCAGCAACAGCAAAGGTAGTTAACACGACACCATACACAGATGATAGAGATGATTTAAAGTCCATGGTCAACCAGCTTACTTCCGCTATAAAGTCACAGCAGCAGCCTAATGGAAATAGAAGTCAGCACCAGGATAGCGGGACATGGTTTCTGGAGCCGAGGGAACGATAGGTTTAATGGGAACCAACAAGATCGGCCAGACATTATCTGCTGGAGATGTCATCAACCTGAACATGTGAAGGCAAGGTGTAAGATAGCGTTACCGGATGATTTAAACTTCAAGCCAC
>JAULCA010436798.1:0-10973 GCA_032360845.1 Crassadoma gigantea | reverse complement strand
TAAATATATCAACACAAATTCGTCCGATTTGTTAACCAACAGGGAGATAGTGATGGTTTGAGGTGATATGTTTAACTCTGATTAATGTACAAACCCGTGCATTGACCTATTTATGTTGGAACACGTGCAGTAACATATTGATGTAGGGTCACGTGCATTTACCTGTTTATGTAGGAACACGTGCATTTACCTATTTATTTAGGAACACGTGTATTGACCCTTTTTTATGCAGAAACATGTGCATTTATCTGTTTTTGTAGGAACACGTGCATTTACCTATTTTATGTAGAAACACGTGCATTGACCCTTTTTTATGCAGAAACACGTGCATTTGCCTATTTATGTAGGAACATGTGGATTTACCTGTTTATTTAGGAACACGTGCATTTACCTATTTGATATAGGAACACGTGCATTTACCTATTTATTTAGGAACACGTGCATTTACCTATTTATTTAGGAACACGTGCATTTACCTATTTATGTATGAACACGTGCACTTACCTATTTGATGTAGGAACACGTGCATTGACCTTTTCATGTAGAAACACGTGCATTTACCTGTTTTTGTAGGAACACGTGCATTTACCTGTTTTATGTAGGAACACGTGCACTTACCTATTTGATGTAGGAACACGTGCATTGACCTGTTTATGAAGGAACGCGTGCATTCACCTATTTATTTAGGAACACGTGCGTTTACCTATTTATGTATGAACACGTGCATTTACCTATTTGATGTAGGAACACGTGCATTTATCTATTTATGTAGGAACACGTGCATTAACCTGTTTATTCAGGAACACGTGCATTTACCTATTTGATATAGGAACACGTGCATTTACCTATTTATGTTGGAACACGTGAATTTACCTTTTGATGTAGGAACATGTGCATTTATCTATTTATGTAGGAACGCGTGCATTTACCTGTTCATTTAGGAACACGTGCATTTACCTATTTATGTTGGAACACGTGCATTTACCTTTTGATGTAGGAACACGTGCATTTATCTATTTATGTAGGAACGCATGCATTTACCTTTTTATTTAGGAACACGTGCATTTATCTTTTTATGTAGGAACGCGTGCATTTACCTGTTCATTTTTGAACGCGTGCATGTATCTACTCATTTAGGAACACGTGCATTTACCTGTTTATGTAGGAACACGTCTATCAATATTTTTAATTAGGACCATGTGTATAAGCTTATTAATGTAGTTAACCGTGCATTAAGCTATTTAAAAAGGAACACGTTGATTATTTTTATATAGGACCACGTGTATAGCCTTATTTATGTAGGAACACGTGTACTTATTTATGAAAACCAGGTGCATTAACTAATTAATATAGGAACACAAGCGTAACCTTATTGATGTATGAACATGTGTAGTAACTGATTTATGTTAGAACACGTTAATTAACTTATTTATGTAAGAACACGTTCATTGACGAATTGATGCAGGGACATGTTTATTAATAAAGGAACACGTGCATAAACCTGTTCATGTAAGACAACGTGCATTGGCCTGTTCCTGTAGGACCGCATGACATTATCTATTTATGTAAGAACAGTTGCATTAGTTGTTTTATGTAAGAACACTTGCATAAGTTGTTATATGTAAGAACACTTGCATTAGTTGTTTTATGTAAGAACACTTGCATTAGTTATTTTATGTAAGCACACTTGCATTAGTTGTTTTATGTAAGAACACTTGCATTAACTTATTTATGAAGGAACACGTGTATTTACCTATTTATGAAGGGACATGGGCATAACACTATACATGTTGAAGCACGTTTTTTATATTATTAGTGTTGACACACGTACATTAACGAAATGATTTAGGAACACGTTGATAAACTTATACATGTAGGATCACGCTCATTAATCTTTTAGTGTAGAAACACATGTGTGAAGATATTTATGTAAAAACACTTGCATAAATGAATGTATATAGGAACATGTGAAGTAACAAATTAATGTGGGAACACGTACATTAACGTTTTTTATGTAGAAACGCGTGTATTATAAAGTGTATCTTATCTATTTAGGAACACACGCATTAACGAATTGATATAGGGACACGTGTTTTAATTCATTTAGGTATGTATACATGCAATTACTTATTTATGTCGGAACATATTATAAACTAATTAATGTGGTAGCACATAAATTAACCTATTTGTGTAGGAACACGTACATCAAAAACATTCTCAGATACGAGAATATCTGTACAAATGCATCCATAAAAGAGACACGTGCATCAAGCTTTCTTTATCGTCCAATTGCAACATATGTTCGATTTACCTTTAACCAGTGTCTGTACATATCCACGTGTGCCGAATATATACTTGTATGTATTAAACGAGGTATCGATCAAAGCAGATATTAGAAAAAATAGAAAAAAACTAAATGAAAATCAATAGCGACGTAGTAACCAGATGGACATTACTTATAGTGGTAAGATTAAATCATTAGTTGAGAGGTAGAATAAAACGACAAATGATGCAGACTGTATTTACTAGATCAGTTCATCACATTTCGTTGGAGAAAATAAAGTAGTAATTCAACAAAAGGGAATTGATGTCTTACATCGGAATTAGACTAGGGTTTGTATTGACACGGCTGTGTCCGAACGTCGAACGCAAGTTACAACATTGATTAATCTGACATTTATACAACTATTCTTACTGAAATGAAACAGGGAATACATAGCAATCTAACATAATGTGTTTTTTGTACATGTACATGTAGCATTTCCTTGTTACTGGCTTAGGTTTAAATGTAACTTCAATGTGTAGACTCTAACAATAAACATGCACCATTGGTCTTTGAATTACCGCGACGTTATTAATGGTAAAGTGATGCGGTAGCTAGAATACGAACAGAGCAGACGACACACAAGCTACATGTAAACATCTAGGTGTGAATCCGAATACTTACACGTGTAAACACTTACAAGCATACACCTGATCTATACCTTAAAAACTTAATAAAATGGAAAGTATTTTACTTCTTGAAATAATACATTTCAGGTTTCCATGAGAAAGTCGCACCATGAAGATATAGGAAGACCACGAAAAACCACGAAGTGTCCAATTCTTGAGTTTAACTCTTTTCTAAACTGGATTTCTTCTTGTAATTTTTAATGTATTGACCTCCATACCAAATTAATTAACTTCAATTAAATCTAAACTGCTACAATAAAATTGTTGGAACATTATTCAGGAAACACTAATTAGAAATTTGGCTGTAATTCTATATAAGTAAGTCAGGAACATTTTGTGTAAATGCATTGTTAAATCCAATGCTCATTGGCAGCAGAGAGGTGCCATAAATTCTTCCACGACAGATGAAAATTCCAAGATTCCGGGTTTTTTTCGGCAATAGGTATTCGGATCATGAAAGTGCTTCCTCAAAAAACAGATCATACTGATTATTCGTCTCGGAAGTTTTTGCTGTTATTGTTATGCTAATTATTCAAAAATCTAACTAATGATCTAACAGCATGACAGTCTAGTCATCATTCCAGTAAGTACGTTGGTTTTTACCGACATTAAAACCTGATGGACCTTCCTCATGAAAAAGAGCGTTGTTTTCGTCTTTTCCAGGTTACAGCTTTTCTTCCAAGGACGAGCAAACCCCCATGCACTAAATCTAAAAGTCGGTGTCAGGAACTATTGAGGAAGGCGAGTCGTTAATATACTTAGGGGTACAATGTGTTACATTGTACGTTGTATAGTTGCGTACATAAGCAATGCAGATATCGTCTATGAAGCGATATACTATTACAAATATCAGTTCAGGTACACTTCTACATTTATACATGCCCTAATGAATGTATGGCTGCATTGGAAGACAAGTAGAAATATAAGCAAACATTTTATACAAAAAGAAAGAAAAAAAGAACTGTCACAAAGCTGACAGGCAGTGACAGATATCAGGTTAAAATTATCTCTTGTGAGAGAATATCAAACAGTTTTTAATGCATTTAGTATTTGGTGAAGTAAAAGAAATAATTTCACAAAAGAAGATTGAGATTTATGAGGGCGAAATCAACGCTGAATTATATCGAAATGAGGCAAGGAAGACTGTGTTTTGGCAGGATTGTGACAGAACGTCTGGCACAAGTTATGACATTGATCAATCTGACATTGATACTACTACACTTCTAACTGAAAGGAAAAAGATATATATATAAATCTAATAGAACGTAGTGATTACATTACATCTCTTCCTTACATGTTTAAGATTGAGGATACATTTAACAACAAAGATGAATACTACATTTGAACAAATGCGCTATTATTCCTTTTTTATTACTCTGATCCCATTAACAGGGGCCGCGGTGGCCAAGTGGTTAAGGCGTATGACATTCTGCTACCACTAGCCCTCCATCGCTGGGTCGCGGGTTCGAGACCGACGTGGGGCAGTCGCCAGGTATTGGCCGTCGGTCGGTGGTTTTTCTCCGGGAACTCGGGCTTTCCTCCACCACCAAATCCTGGCACGTCCTTAAATGACCTTAGATGTTAATAGGACGTAAAACAAAAATAAACAAAACCAATCCCGTTAACAACATAATACGAGTAGATATTCATAAGGACAGCATCCCGTACAAAAAGTAACCATTGCATGAACGGAGATGTTTGACGTCGAATCTGTCTAATATTCAAGGTTTTTTTTTTAAAAGTTCGCTACAAAGTCGAGAGTGTTGTTTATATCAATAGATACAAGAAACCTTAAGTGTCTTATATGACTTAGATTCGGCTTACGCAGCAGCCGATGATATTAATTGAAAATATATGGACTGTAAGTATACTCTAGTTTCCAATAAAAATCTGCTGCATAAAAAGAACAAGACCGTATTCAGAATTTAGGAACGGATTTGTAGCTACAAACATAGATTTACATTGAAGGTAAATAGCAATTAGTAATTTGTCTTCAATTCTACACCTATTTCTTACCAAGAATGGTGTATGTAATTATGTACTTTACTTCATACAGCACCGTTATAAGAAAGAACGATGGAAGGGTCACACAACATAAACCGCCACAACGAATGACGTAAGCCTACCTTTCACGGTTCCTTAGCGATTGATGATAAGGCAATGGTAATATGTATGCGAAACTAGCGAGGGACATTTTTAATGTCGATACTTCACTATACTTTGGATGACATTTATCAAACCGCATGACATCTGGGACACCATATCAGTAAATCTGAAGGTTCGAAATAGACAATGAAATTAAGCGACCATCACTACGCTAAGCAATAATCCAATAAAATAGAAATATCCTTCTGTTCTCCTTTATACAGCGCACTCAAGCTCTCTATCTAAAGGTCGATATCAAAATATTGAGAAAAAACATATGCAACAAACAATAGAGTGCATTCTGCAGCTTTACAAGGATTCGACCTATAATTAAATGTACCTTGCTGGTGTAAGAAAGACAATACAAATATAAACAAATTAAATCATTTAAGAGAAATAAAAGGCTCACAGATGAAAAGGTATTTGAGGTGGAAGACAAAAAGAAAATTGAGATTAACATCACAAACTTAACGCAGACCAACATTGAGATGTGATTATGCAAATGGTGTTTTGACAAGGCTTTGACATTACGTCTGGTACAAATTACGACAATAATCGATCTGATATCCAAACTACATTAATTGCCATTATTAATAATAGAATATAGCAAATATGAAGTAATTTGATGGGACATGTTGTATTTGGGTTACTCAACAAAATTGATGTACTTTTGTTCTTGGAAATGCATTGGATGATATTGACGACAAAACGACGTGTTAAAAAGAAAGGGAATAATAACAGATATAGTGATACAATTACAAAGTTTCATTTTAATTAATTTCCGTAATTGATTATGATATCAACATCCGACTCTATTCCTAATGACTAACTACTTAGAACAGATGAAATACGTTTTGACAATGGCATCACTGAGCATATAGCATAGCAAGCGTTAGAACGTTATTGATTCCTTCAGAATCTCGTAATCAAATACAAATTAAACATGTCTGTGTTTAATCATTTTTATTAATAAAAAATCGTACTACAGAACAGTGATTAGGTAGGATGTTTTATTATTGAAAATAAATTAGCAGTTTATAAAAGAAGAAAATAAATAGTGGTTTTTGGACAAGCAATATGCTACTGTCTGATCAATACTAAAGCGCGGGGAACGAGCCACTATATCAAGTACTACCAGCAATGTGAAGGACGATTAATCTATTTCCACATTTTCTTAATGATTGTCACCTGACATCATCAATCGCGTAAGTATGTTAAAGGAAATGAGACGATATTTTGTTTTTACAGGTCAGGAAGATTGACATGAATACTCTGTTTTTTGGACGTCATATAAGCGTTGCTCACAACAAGAGATGGGGTTGACTGTTCTCCACTGTCGTAGTCTATCAACGTCCTCGTCCATGGTATTACACTGTCAGACCGAGCTCACTAGTTAAGCAGTATAACATGTATATGAATGTTATTGACCTAGGCAGTCAATATAAATGTTTATATCTAGGTAACAAAGACACAACATGGTATTGCAAGGTAAATTATTTCATTTTAGGACTCACACAACTAAATCAGCCAATCAGCAAGTATTTCATACGTTTGTAGTTCCTATCTAAAATAAGTTTCAGCTAATTACTGGGCCGCTGAAGGAGTTAAATTAGGAACTGATGACATATTTTTTTGGATAAATAAAAAGTTCAGGTATCTAACTTTTGAAAAATGTATACTTTTGATATATTTACTTTTGACATATTTCCATGCCCGTGTGCGGATTTGTACAGGGGCAAAATGTCTGGGGTCGGTCCTGTTTTGGGTCAATGGTTTTGTTTGTAAACTTCCGGTTGTCAACTTCTTGACGCTGTGACACTCTTATATGCAACTAAACCTACAAAAAAAGTCATTGTGTAGCCTTTGTAAAGTATGTATCTATGAATCTAGACAGTTGTCACTGGTGTTGAAGTTCAAATATTCAAGTTATTAGCTAAAATGTTTGGTAATATCATATGGTAAATTATTTAGTTGTGTGAGTCCTTAAGTGACCAAATAATGTGGTTTGTAAATATTTAATAAACAAAACATCAAGATACAAAAGCAATAGCTTTGTTAGTAACTGGACGTCATTTTTAAAAAAAATCAATACGATTATTCTTTTATTTCTATACAACTTATTGATAAACAGAACACACTCGTGAATGAAAAATTATCTTCAGAAAAAAACTTCTAAAATGCTTCCATTTTTCATATGAGCACCATAACGATACTTCACTGCAGGTACAGAGAAAGATTGGGCTTGTTTAATTCAACTTCTTGTCGTAAACTACGATTTATTTGGGACCCAATTCAACCATGTGGGATCTTAAAATTTTCTTTATACTTCATGAAAACCATTTTGTTTCCTGGTGTCTAGCTTGGCAATGACTCCATTTTAGCCTTAATGGTTTGCCCAGTTTTTGTAGGTAATGGGGTTGTCCATTGGCCGGGGCATATCAAATTCCTTAAAAATGGTAGTTATTTCATGCTTAACGTCCGGCATTAAGGGTTATCGCAACTATGAGGTTAGCATTGAGGGTTATCGCAGCTATGATGTTAGCATTGAGGGTTATTGCAACTATGGGGTTAGCATTGAGGGTTATCGCGACTATAAGGTTAGCATTAAGGGTTATTGCAACTATGAGGTTAGCATTAAGGGTTATTGCAACTATGGGGTTAGTATTAAGGGTTATTGCAACTATGGGGTTAGCATTAAGGGTTATCGCAACTATGGGGTTAGCATTAAGGGTTATCGCAACCATGAGGTTAGCATAAACGGTTATCGCAATAATGAGTTTACTCGTTGGCAGTATGATATGACCGGCTTGATGTGTGCTGATTGCCTTCGGCATGGTTATTCAATGAGACATCACTCTTAAAGGCGGTATCAAATCAGCGCTATTGCAAGGAGGCAAATGTATCAATGTACCCATCCTCCATCAGCAATACACAATAAAGCTTATACATTCCACACATGGTGACACGTCCTTGAATCACTTAAGCTGATGATACATGCAGGATATTCAACAAATAAAAACAAACCATCTTAATGATAAAAAAGTACCTGGTACTGATATTCTGAGATTACAGATGCAGTCCGTCTAAACATTTTTGTATGCTTATTTTAAACATACAGTCGAATACTCAGTCTAAGTTTCCATTTATATTTAGTTTTAACTTACAGATATAAGTTGAATCATACAGCTGTTAGTAAGAGGTCTCAAGATATGGACAAATAGAATAGTTCACCCCTTTAGGGTGAGACAGGGGGATCTCAACCCGAGGGGTAAGATTCGTACGTTGCCAAACACAAGGCTTGCCGAGTGTTTGGCAGCTTAAGAATCTTACCCCGAGGGTTGAGATCCCCTGTCTCACTGCCAAGGGGGTGAATGATTAATTTTCCCCTACCCTGTTTACCCTCTTATCTATCTGATATTGCCGCTTCATCGATGCAAGACAATGTTGATATGATGCGATTGAATTGTCTACATGACGTCATTATATTGTTGCCGTGACGTCATGGTATTGTTGCTATGAAGTCATACAATTGTTGAGAACGTGCAAAGAGCACGTGTAGCTTGTCTCAACCCTAGGGTGAGATAAGAAAATATTGCACCGGTAAAACGGTGGATATCTCTGCCCAGGGTAAGAGAAAGTCCGATCCTTAAGGTCTGTAATTAAACTCTGTTTACACCAACATGATGTAGAATCTATTTCTAAACTGAAAACACAGGAGTCATTGTACGGCTGCTGGGCCTTCACTCATACTGTATGGAATCTTAACCTTGGACAGATACAGGTGTTCCAAGCATACGACATAATTGTACTGTTACATCGTCTTAGCAGTAGTAAAACTATTTCATTTGTATTCAAACAAACAAACGTTTTGAAGACGATAATCAGGGAGTGATTACCATAACCTGGTAAATCTATTCAGGTACACCTGTAGGTATCATTAGGCTAGGTACTGTTCTGTAGTCGCTGCCGATTTATCTACAGTGTATATCGTGTTTATCTTTTTACCAGGCATATAATCCTACATGTTATCATGATCATTCTATCAGCAAGAATGGCTATATTAGGATCCACAGGTGTTAGCACAGTTCTTGCGATAAAAGAAACCAAATTCTGTAATAAGTATAATAACCTGCAGACATACTTTGTCTAATGCTGTTTGTATACGCTCTATGCTGGAACAAGACTCTAATGTTTTGGTTAAATCAAGTGTTAGTTTTGATAGCGATAGACAGCAGATAGTTGCTATACAGTGCTACGTGTAATGCGATAAACATGTTACTATCGTTAGTATATGTAGCGGCCGGAGGTCACTACCGGTATGCCTGTATCGTGTCAATCCCACTGCATTGCAGCTGACTTATATCTTACATATATCACGTCTGTTCTTCTTCAGCTTAAAGACGGTTAGCATATATGTTTCAAAGGCACAAGGTCCATTTAACTATGTATGATACTTAGGCTTCAAGTGAATAGTACCTACATGTATACAACTTGATAATATGCTTTGAGTTGAACGTTAGGCAGAGCTATTACCTACTCTATACAACAAATGTACATACTATTTACCGGGAGCAAGGCTGACCAGGAGCTATAGAACTAGATACAATACTTAGTGTTTTTGTTTGCGAATGGCATATACAGCTAAAAGGAGGTTGCTGAGGCTTCAAGGAATGCGAAAAACTAGAAATTAAAAAATAAGATTCGATGCTTGGATTCTTGATTCAGAAGGATCCATATAGCATTGGTGATACTAGGGGATCAACGATGGCCAGGAGCTATAGAACTAGATACGATAGTGGGTTGTTTTAGCAGGACATATAAAAACAAATAGAAAATGAAACTAAAGTTTTATTGTTCATAATGACGTGTACAACTAGATATGATATTCTGGATTTATTGTTGAGGAGGACCTAGATATATATTATTGTTATAATTATTCACGAGGGATTCAAGGGCTACAAAGATAGGGGTAGTATATGGTCATAAGCAACTAGCATCAGATTACTTGAGCAGCAGTAAGATCATGAAAAAAAAACATCGGAAGGAAAAGTACAGAAAGAAATAGCGGAAACTGACCATCCCCGACCTGCTGGACAAAACGAAATGTCGAAGAGCCACCTCAATTCTCACTCAGTGGAATAGGGTTATTCAGATAATGCATATAATGGGGTAACAACTATATACAACCATTTTGACTCACAAAAACATGACAGTAAACAAGGTATTATCCTCCTACAAAGCGATCCAGCCGAAAAAACCATGCTCAACATTTACTTCCTATATGAACCCAGCACCAACAGGTAAATTATTAGTGTGTCGATCCATGCAAGCAGCAATATATATGTATGAATGCTGTTCATCAAATTCGGTTCTTTGCATTGACACAGCTCCCACCGACAACACAGGAGGGTTATCATCAGAAACTCAAAATTAAAGTCTTCCGTCTGAATCCGCTTCTTACCGATCTACTGATACCATCTCTTTAATCACTACTTTTTCATTACATTCGATATCATTGCTACCCTGATATAACAAAAACCTTGAATGGTAAACCAAATGACAAGACACTTTAGTGGTCAGGTGGTGCAGTGGATAGCGCATTTGCCTTTCACCAAAGCGGCCGGGTTTCGATTCCCCGATCGGACGTGTGAAGGTATAGGGTCACCTGCCCAATCACGTGGGTTTTCTCTGGGTACTCCGGTTTCCTTCCACAATAAGACTACCCGCGCGCTAACATCCGGGCCAACAAGAGTGATTAAAATAAGCTCCAATAACTTGTTTCATAATTGTTGTAAAAAGAATAAAGTTTAAGAAGTCACTTTAGATGATTTCTCATGAACTCCTGAATCTTATCAATATCAGTACCTAGATGAACT
>JAULCA010436764.1:0-23155 GCA_032360845.1 Crassadoma gigantea | reverse complement strand
GCAAAGTACGCAGCCATTTTGTTTTTTTCACAAAATGAACACCGCAGTTTTGTTCGTAGTGCTATACAACACCTACATACCAAATTTCACCAAAAACGGGCAATATTTATGGTTCGACCAATCAGAGGCCAGGAAATGGAAGGCATTTTGTCGAAATGTGAAACTGAGGTTACGAAAGTGACCGATGTCCCACGATATACCGACATACCAAATTTCATAAAAATCGGACAATATTTAAATTTTGACCAATCACGGGCCAGGAAATGGCAGCCATTTTTTTTTAAATCGAACACTGCAATTTTGTTCGTAGTTCCATACTACAACTACATACCAACTTTCATAAAAATCGGACGATTTTTAAATTTCCACCAATCAGAGGCCAGTAAATGGCTGCCATTTTGTTTTTTACAAAGCGAACCCCGCAGTTGTATTTGCAGCGCCATACTTTACCTACATACAACATTTCTTGAAAATAAGGCGATATTTAGATTTCGACCAATCAGAAGCCTCCATTTTGCTGCCATTTTGAATCCGAAAGTGAAATATTTTTTGTCGAAAACGAGCGCTGAGATATTATCATCCCTTTAAACGAGTTTCATCGTGTTGCGTCAAATAGAATGAAAGTTAATACTGGATATGATTTCGGCCAATCTGAGCAGGTTTGTGTGGCAAGTGACAAATAATGCTGTCCTATGACGTCACAGCATGAAAGAAATGGACCTCAGTGACGTCACAATTGACCAAACCCATAGTTGTTATTTATCACACTCAACCCTGCTCACTAATTTGTTGGTGTAGAATGAAGCTTACAACAAATGTTACTTGTTAAAATACAAAAGCAGTTTCTTTTCGTGGTAAAACAGTATATCTCACAGTCATCAAATGCAATTTTGCCTATTCCATATGGATATTTGGACGTAGTAGATTTGCCTTTAACGTGAATGCGTGGTCGACTAATTCCATGATAAATGGTAAATTTTCCACCATATTTATATGCATTCCTTGTTTCTTGATAAGAAAATAATCTTTAAGTTTTCATGTCGTGTGAGTTGTATAAATTGAAAATTAGTTCTTTTTGACCATAATAAGCGGATGTAAATATCAGTTCGATGGAATCTTTGCTATGATGCAGATAGGGATACGTGTATGTTTACATTATACTATTATTGTAACAAATATAACAGCTAGAAAACATGTCTCAACAAAGTATCCTTAGTAACATAGGAATACAATATA
Organism: Crassadoma gigantea; assembly: GCA_032360845.1. Classification (NCBI taxonomy): domain Eukaryota; kingdom Metazoa; phylum Mollusca; class Bivalvia; order Pectinida; family Pectinidae; genus Crassadoma; species Crassadoma gigantea. The sequence goes on along the minus strand of JAULCA010436764.1, from coordinate 21,919 downwards.
GACTACGACATTAATACCTTTATATAGGAAATCATTTTATCAAATAATCCCTTACGCTAGTTTTTTATTGATTTATTGCATTTTTAAGCATTGTATACTGTTAGAAACGGTCTAACCGGACGCTGTCCAGTGCGGAATTGTAGACATTGCGTCACTCCAACGTAGGTCCATTGTACCCTATAGGTTATCAATCTTATAATCCACATGAGTCTCGCTCACATCCGTTGGTACCACCTTTCCGACATAGACATGTATTGGGTGTGTGCTGGTCACTATCAAAGTGCGACTCAACACAATATTAATGTGTGTAGTAGGTAAAGACAGGGAACCTTAACAGAAAAATATATTGTAATACGATAAATAATAAAAATTAAAAGCTATATATATATTAAACAGTTCGTGAAAATTACTAAGAGATAGGAAGATTTACTTATAAGTAGACCACCAACTTTGTTATCGATGTGTATTTAGATTTTAAAAAACAAAAGTGTTACTGACAGATCGATAAGATGACATGCAAAATACAGTACCATGCCCAATAATCTAAACATTTAATATTTGGTCTTCGTCAGCTCAAAAATACAGAGCCGACTCATTTTACAGTGTATGTGACTGCCTCAACGTTCGTACTAATTAAGTAGCCGCTGTGTAAAGATGAAGTACATTTGAACTTCCGGTGACAGACATGTGGGGTTCAGCATAATTAGTTTTGAATTTGAAGACACGACATACCGATGTTAAATAGTTGCATGAACCCAGAAGAAGCACGAAATCCATAAACAATGGCAATTTCTATCAAACAGAAGCAATAGTAAAAATAATTGCAAAATGCCAATCACCTTTTGACTTCGTTTGTATTTTTAATATGTAGTTGAATGGAATATTTCCATGGATGTTCAAACACCCAAATCGCCAGTATTTGAGTAATCTAGCCAGAAACATAAATTGGGCTAACAGCCCTGCTCAAAATGTTTTTGTCTTGATTGGATCAATTGTAGGCGACCTTTGTACAGTGCACTATTGTTTTAATACACAAATCCCTTAGAGGTAAAATATCGATTAAAAATAAAGGATAATTCCTTAATGAACAGGTTGTTTCTGGGCAATAAAACCGTCCATACCCACTGGTTATGAAGAGTTATTTTGGTGATAGTGGCTGTTATACCTTTGCAAAACGCGTGCCACCAAACGACCATTGATTGATATTTGAAAAAAAAACTCTAATAGCACAATGGAAATGCCAATTTATCGTCATTAATCCAACGGCGGTATTATCTGCTGGTGCGGCTATTGTTTGCGAAGGTGTTCAAAGCTGACGTTTTAATGTAATATCATAATATTAACATAAACATTTTAAAGAAATATATGGCAATTTTATTCTGATAATAATTGACAATGATAATTGAAATATTTGTGTTAATCATTTGATACTTTTGCCAGTGTTTGAACTATAGGGCTTGAGGCTTCCGACAACGCTGATCGACTGCACGTTACTAAAGACACATCTGGGCATAGTTTTAATTAACACCAATAAAGTCGAGTAAAGTGCGTGCCAATCCGATCCGGGACGGAGGGATCAACAACCATAATAAAAATGCACGGACTTCACACAGATATGGCGGGCCACACCGGACGCTAACGGATAAATCTGAAGCCATAGTTAACTGCTAAAATCACCAATCACTGACATTAAACTGGCCAGGAATCCGAACGATTTCAATAATAAACTAAACAGAGGTCAAGAAGCTAATGAAAGGGTATAGCGTCGACAATTACTTATCGGCAGTCTTAACACTTCACCTCCGACGTACGTTGACGTATAGCAGCTTTTAATTGTCCAGTTGTTTGTACGCTGGTACGTATCGTAATAACTATGGACAATCTCAATACGGCCAATACCACTTTGTAGGAGTACAAAAGGCCATAACGACAGGTACAGGAACCACGTCCTCGTAAAAATAGTATATTTTCTACAAAATCATTCTGTACATATGTACAATATCTATCTACATTCATAACTCAAAGGCAAGGTATTATAACATGTATTTCCAAGGGAGATAAACCCAGGCAGTTAATAAACAATTGGCGACCCATAGCATTATTGATTATAGTCTATAAAATAGCATCAGGATCGATAGCAGGTAGAAATAGAACAGCTTTACATTAATTAATTAGGATTTCTTTCAGGCCGTCATATAGGGGTAAATACCAGACTAGTTTATGACATTATGCAACATGCAGAAGAAAAATATATTCCAGGTATGTATTAATGGTAGACTTTGAGAAAGCATTTGATTTAGTTTCATGGAAATTTGTTGATAACGTTTTAAATTATTTCAATTTTGGTTCTGATATAAGAAGCTTGGTAAGACTACTACACTCCAATGTTAGTTCAACTATAAACCAATGTGGTGATCTTTCATCATTTCTAAACATTAAAAGAGGCTGTCGCCAAGGTGACCCAATCGCCCCCTACATTTTAATTTTGTGAGTTGAAATATTAGGCATAAGACTTAGAAATAACAATAAGATTAAGGGTCTAGAAGTTAAGAAATGTCCAATTCTTATTTCGCAGTATGCTTGATTATACTTCTATCATTTTAGATGGTTCAGAAAGGTCTTCAAAAGAATCTATAGCAGAATTAGATACTTTTGCTAAAATATCTGGCTTGAAATTAAATATAGACAAAACCCAGGCGGTTTGGATAGGGAGCAAAATATATAGTGAAGATACATTTTAACCTGATCTTAACTTGCAATTGGGAAGGACAATTTTTTTGCTTCTAGGAAAAGAATTTAGTGTCAATCTGCATGAAATTCCAAAATTCAATTTTTTTACAATTTTTTATTAAACTGCAAGCACTTATCAAGACATGGAACAGAAGATCACTTACTCCTATATGTATAATCCATCTGATAAATTCTTTAATGATATCACAATTTAACCATTTATTTATTGCATTGCCAAATCCTGATGATCATTTTTTGAATCGATTAAATAATATCCTCTCTAACTTTTTATGGAACAGTAAAACTGATAAAAAAAAGATAGATGTAATATTTCAAAATTATTCTGAAGGGGGTCTTAAAATGGTTAATATAAGTTCATTCATATATTCCTTAAAATTAGGGTGGATAGGAAGATTATATAAGAAGCCGGGCAAGTGGCAAGTTATCTTAGAAACACATATTGATATACATATGCTATCTCATTGTAGAAGTTATTACAAGCAACATGTCTTGATAAATGCACAAGTTGCTTTTGGAAAGATATCTTTAAAGCATGGAGAAGGTTTAATAAAAGGGAGCGAGCGAAAAAAAATATGAAAGTTGCATCTGGCAAATGCCACTATGGTACAATAGGAATTTTACTATTTGGGGGAAATCAACATTTTTCAAAACATGATATACTAAAGGAGTGACTATAATTCATGATATAATAAAAGACATTGAGACTTGTACTTTTTACACATTTCAAGAATTTGTTTAAATTTATCAGGTAAATACTAATTTTCACCAATATAATGACGTATTAACTAAAATAAGGAAACATTTAGCAAAAATTGATTGCACATATACATTAAGTATCCATGCACATATATACATGAGGTATAAGTCAGGTCTATATTCTCTGTAGGTAAGGTACCTCATCTTTATGATAGTTGTCTGATTGGTTCATATTGATTGCATGCACAAGAAATAGAACATCATGTTGTTTGCTTGTGCTGAGTTTCCCAATTATGTTCCCACATTGTGGCCTCTTTAGAACAAGAAGCACAGGGGCATTAATTATTAGCTCACTTGGAATTTTCTTTTTCAACAAAAGTTGTTGATTACAATTGTACATCTTACCATACAAGAAATATCTCAACAGACTCCATGTTATGACTGGATAAGTACCTGTTAAGTCCACATGGGGTGAGGTGGGCTCCATTAAGGACTATTTTGGTATCATGAGTGTTTTTCCTCTGCATGTCCAGCAGCATAAAGATGGACTCCTTACTGAAAACTGTAAAACTTGGGGACTATAAGCCTCTTGTGGCAGGGCAGGACCCTAGGACCAATCATGTAAGCATGGATGTATTCAGATCTTCGTCATTTAAAGTACACATAGCTTCACACCCAAACCTTCTCTATTGGCACCCTTATGCTCTGGCCCTATGACAGCTTTGCCTCTGTTTATTTTCAGACCTGAGATATGCTACAATTCCGGCAGTCATTCAAGAGGAGTAAGTTTTTGAAGATGAAATGTCTTATTTTCCTATTTACTGGTAAATATATTTCGTATCGTGTACATTGTATCTTCTCATATAATAGAGATGATATATAGTCAGGTATCTTATGCAATTCAACGAGGCTGCATTATAGAGGGTACCCTTACTCAATAAATGAAGACTCTTCTTGAGGTAAATCCAGTAAGTGTAAGTTTATTCTGCAGAATAATCAACAAATTTCAGCAAGTAGATGATGTATATTTTAAAAAGTGTCTCATGAATTATTTCATATACATAACGAATTATAGAAGCAGTTTACAGAATATGCGAAGATAGTATTATATGATATTATAAGTATATATAAAACAAGGCAAAGTATTACAAGGCAATCCATAGTCCCCCAAAAGTAATGATTTCTTTATTTAACTGTTAGGAAAGAATCCTGTTACATATTTCATGTACTCCCCCATTCTAACATGTCCTTGTACACCAGATCTGGTTACTCCAGGTGAAAAAGTACAGAAAAAAAATAAAAAATATGCCCTGGGCAATGTTTTCTTAACTATTTATAGCTATGTAACACTCTCTCAGTATATCACTCTCAACATTACTCTCTATATACCACTTCTTATATACTCTGTATATCACTCTCTTTATACTCTGTATACCACTCTGCATACTATGTATATCATTCTCCATTACTCCATGTCTAGCGCTCTTTATAAACTATGTATACCACTATATGTACACTATGTAGATCAATTTTCATAAACCCTGTATATCTCTTTTTATATACTCTGTATACCACTCCTTATATACTGTGTATACCACTCTATATACTGTGTATACCACTATATATACTGTGTATACCACTCTTTACATACTCTGTATATCACTCTCTTTATACTCTGTATACCACTCTGCATACTATGTATATCATTCTCCATTACTCCATGTCTAGCGCTCTTTATAAACTATGTATACCACTATATGTACACTATGTAGATCAATTTTCATAAACCCTGTATATCTCTTTTTATATACTCTGTATACCACTCCTTATATACTGTGTATACCACTCTATATACTGTGTATACCACTATATATACTGTGTATACCACTCTTTACATACTCTGTATACCACTCTTTACATACTCTGTATACCACTTTTCTAATATACTGTATACCACTCTCTATGTATTGTGTATACCACTCCTTATATGCTGTGTGTACCACTTACTTTATAGATGTATACAACTCCTTATATTCTGTGTATACGACTCTATATACTGTGTTTACCACTTCTTACATAATCTGTATACCACTCTACTTAATACTTTATACCATTATTTGTGAACTATATAGACAAATTCTAATATACCCTGTATAACACTATATGTACATATGTATATCATACACATAACTATTTATATACTCTTTATACCACCCTTTATACTCTGTAAACCACTTCTTATGTATCCTGTATACCACTTTATATACCCCGTATACCTCTCTCTGTATACTACTACAGACAGGTATAACACATGTATTTACTACTATAGACAGGTATTCCAATCACATGTTTATTCTATCACAGACAGGTATTGCACTTCTTACTACCACAGATAGGAATAACATATGTTTATGTATTTCTACCATAGACAGGCACTTCACCTGTATTATAACTGCAGACAGGTATTACACATGTATTTACTACCACCGAAAGGTATTACACATGTATATACTACCACAGACAGGTACTATACATGTATTTACTACCAAAGACAGGTATTACACATTATTTACTATCACAGACAGGTATAACACATGTATTTACTACCACAGACAGGTATCACACATGTAAATACTACCACAGACAGGTATTATACATGTATTTACTACCACATACAGATATTACACATTATTTACTACCACAGACAGGTATTACACATGTATATACAACCACAGACAGGTATAACACATGTATTTACTACTACAGACAGGTATTACACATGTATTTACTACTACAGACAGGTATTACACATGTATATACTACCACAGACAGGTATTATACATGTATATACTACCACAGACAGGTATTATACATGTATATACTACCACAGACAGGTATTACACATGTATATACTACCACAGACAGGTATTATACATGTAAATACTACCACAGACAGGTATTACACATGTATATACTACCACAGACAGGTATTACACATGTATATACTACTACAGACAGGTATTACACATGTATATACTACTACAGACAGGTTTTACACATGTATATACTACAACAAACAGGTATTACACATGTATTTACTACTACAGACAGGTATTACACATGTATATACTACTACAGACAGATATTACACATGTATTTACTACCAAAGACAGATATTACACATGTATTTACTACCACAGACAGGTATTACACATGTATATACTACTACAGACAGGTATTACACATGTATTAACTACCAAAGACAGGTATTACACATGTATTTACTACTACAGACATGTATTACACTTGGTTTTTACTTTCACAGACAGGCATTACACTTGTATTTAATTACTCTCACAGACAGCTGATATTACACATGCAATTACTTACTACAGAGTGGTTCTATATTCCTTTTGGTTTTTTTGGAAGGGGGTTGAATGGAAAATAGTTATATTTATTTATTTTCTCATTATATAAATACATATTTTACCATGATATCTCATATTGTGCATGCTGTTACCATGTACCTGGCTTGTTGAAATGCCTTTTAGGTCACAAAATATAATTGTATCTCTACAAAATATTTCTAGGGATCAGTATCTCAAAGACTTTAAGAACATGCAACTGATGTTGGAATATCACTTATCTGTAATATATATGTATATATATATATATAAAACAAATAATGAAATATTACTTCTTGTCTGTGTTAGTACAAATAAAGAAAAGTTTATAACCAGTTTGAAACAATGGATTAATGTTCCTTTCATGATAAATATTGATAGAACATAGGAGAAATGCATAGTGTTCCTTAATGTCTGTGACAGTTAAAAACAAAAAGCAATATAATTAAAGATCCATAGTCTGTCTGTGATAATAAATACTGGTGTATGACCAGCCTGACACAGTAACTAAACAATGTTCCTTATATGACTGTGATAACCAGCCTAATATGTTTGTTATAGTTAATGCAAGTTTATAACCAGTCTACAATTAATAAATGTCCATAACCTGTGAATTTGTTCGGGTCATAATACAATTCTATCAAATTTCTTTTAAAACATTTACAAGAAATAACAGTTACATGAAGAAAATCAAGATAAAACAATTTTATGACTAAATTGTAAGTTATACACACAGTAGGATCGTTTCCCTACAGTTATACAATAGATAGGGACATCCCTTTCTCCACCATGTATCCCAATCTACCTTCTTATGCTAACCCTTTTAAAATCATGTAAAGAAGAAGAATGAAGAAGAAGCAGCAGAAGAAGAAGAAGAAGGAGTAAAAAAGAAGCAGCGGAGTAAAACCAACCAGTCCCCCACTTTGTTTTAGGGACTTAACGAGCTTGGTGTTACTACGACCTTAAACTGTCCTTATTTAGTCTAGATTAAATATCCTAATATGTGTGTGGTTTTTGTTAATTGCATCATTTTGTAGTAAAACAATGTAAATATTCCATATTTAAGCAAAGCACGTGTATAATTATCATAATCTCATTTAGATTTACATTCAAGTAAGAATTTGAATTGATGACATGTTATAATATTACCATTGTCACATGTCTACCGCGTTGTCACATGCCTGCAGTGTTGTCACATGACTGCTGTGTTATCACATGACTGCTGTGTTATCACATGACTTATGTTACACCGAATCACATGGCTACTGGAAGTGTTATCACATGACTTTTGTTATCACATGACAACTGTATTATTAAATGACTACTGTGTTATCACATCTCTACTGTGGTATCACATGACTACTGTGTTATCACATGACTACCGTGTTATCACATGACCTCCGTGTTATTACATAAATACTGTATTATCACATGACTATCGTGTCATCACATGACGACTGTGCTATCACATGACTACCGTGTTATCACATGACCACCGTGTTATCACATGACTTGTGTTATCACATGACTACTATGTTATTACATAACTACTGTGTTGTCACATGACTACCGTGTTATCACATGACTACCGTGTTATCACATGACTACCGTGTTATTACATAACTACTGTGTTATCACATGACTACCGTGTTATCACATGACTACCGTGTTATCACATGACTACCGTGTTATCACATGACCACCGTGTTATAAGTTGACTTGTGTTATCACATGACTACCGTGTTATCACATGACTACCGTGTTATTACATAACTACTGTGTTATCACATGACTACCCTGTTATCAAATGACTACCGTGTTATCACATGACTACCGTGTTATCACATGACTACCGTGTTATTACATAACTACTGTGTTATCACATGACTACCGTGTTATCACATGACTACCGTGTTATCACATGACTACCGTGTTATCACATGACTACTGTGTTGTCATATCACCATTGTGTACATAGAGTGATACAGAGCATGTGTACATGAAATTAACTTACGGGATTGTTATAGATTGATCTATTGCACAAAAATGAACAAACGCGTCAAAAATACAATTCAGAACAGTAGTTGCAATTACATTGTACGTAGCTGTCAATATGGCGACATTGCAGACTTACTTATGTGCTTTTCAAAATAGTTAAATTTGTGGCTTTATTTTCACATGGTCTTGTTACATGCAGCAAAACTAATGGATTTACCTTTATTAAAGATGTTATCAATAATTAATTTCAAAGCTTCCAAAATAAATACAGTAAATGTAATCTTGTGTTAAGATTTTCATATAAACTAGAAACTAATTAAAGAAACTACAACAACACGAGTAAATACGACCATTTTAAGGAGACGCAGGATACGTTATCGCTAAACACACTCGATTCGGAAAGAATGACCTTTCCGGGAAATCAGAGACGCTAATTCCGAAATCTACAAAACTGGTGACACCACATCGCATCCAAGGTTACTCGGAACTTAACCAGATTTCTAGATCGGTTGACATTACAAGGGTAGAAACCATCAGTCATAATTACATATAATTAGCTTGGTAGATTGTTGTTTGTCAGCAAAAGACGTAAGCTGTCCGTGCTACAATTATCCAATTTAAAAATGTATAGAAAGGTTTTACACTGTGCAATATCGCTTGTATAATGCACACCTGAATATTAAATGTTTGAGTAATGTATATTATCTCAATAAGTATACTGGTCACCTTAGCATTACGACTTTGTATAGTGAACAAGCCTATATTTTTTACACAAATAATCTTGATCAACGTTCATAGGCTTAAAATAACATCCAAAGTTGACTTAATACGATATTTTTTTAGTTTTTATTATATTTTTTATAATAATATACATAAACTTCAACACTTTATAATTCGGCCAACAGTGCTTTTAGAAATCCATATTCTCATTCTGAAAATTATAGAGGCAAACTAAAAACTCCACATCGGCCTAGAATTTGAATAAGTGTATACATACACAATGTGACATAGAGTTGCTACGTTAATATGGTCTCAAGGTCAAATCAGCTAAATCGGAAAAGGGGAAATTAACCTATTAACTCGAGAAGTGTGCCAAAGTCATGTTTATTAGAACAAGGTTCCCCCAAAGTATGCCTTAATTTGACGCATTAGGTTAACGATGTGTTTGGACCAATAATCGACAATTCTTGAACATTTAATTCCTCCAAGAGCGGACAATCATCATATAAAACCAATGGGAATCATTCCCTGAACATAACGTTTACATCTGTCTAAGAATGGGGTTACGTTTCTGTTCGAATGTCACTGATAACTAAAACTGCTTCCTTCTCTCACCATTATTATTACTTCCAATGTTCGAGTTAAGATTGGGCATGGTCACTTTCCCAATAAAAAAATACATCAACAAAAAAAATGCATCTTCATGGACAATTAATTGGTGTCAAAATGTACGTCACCCATGATGCAATGTACATACATGAATAAGTTACCCTGTAGCGCATACATGGTACAGAATGTACCTTTGTAGCCATAACTACCGAAAACATTTTTCACATCGAATACAATATTGAGTGAAGTTCGCTGTCATATGCAAAGGCGATTTATAAAATACAAAACGACCAATCACCTGCAAGTACGTTCATTAAAGGGAATATATACCCCTTCCTTATGAAAAATAAATAAATAAAAATGAATAATGAAATAGATAAATAAGTATTTAAAACACACAATGAAAACATTATAAATGCATGTACCATTCCGAAACTCATAACGTCGTTTAATTCTTGTACCGTATACCGTCCTTAAATAGCCATAGTTTTTGATACGACGTTAAACGATACAAAACCAAACCGGACCAACTGTACCGTAAACAGTGTAGTTATGAATATGGCATCTGTCAATAACACAGTATATGTATAACTGAGTGTATAGAATGGAGCAGTTTAATCAACTCAAACCCAACGTACAAACTAGAGTGTCTATATAGTGTCCTGTATAGGATTAGTCCTGGCCCCAATCTTATGAGTGTCCCGTAACTTACAACTTATGTATTTCCGTAGTTAAGCATTATTGGAATTCAAATGAAAGACATTTCTATGGAAAACCTTAATTTAAGGATTTTTCGTTAAAGGGAGTTCTTACCATATTGGTTTAGTGCTAGTCTATCCTACGTGAAATTGATATAATGAGTAGTGAAAATACCTTAAGAAATCTGATGTTTGCGGAGTTGCTATGGAGATCTGTGGAAATACAATTTTAAATTTATTAATGATTTAAAACCCCACAATTTTGTTCTAAAGTGTGGTAACTTCCCAAGAAAAATCGTTACAAAGAAATCTGTATGAAACATTTTAGTTATTTTTATAATAAACATTTTATGACAAGTTGTTAGCTTTTGATACGTTTTGTTCCATTTAGACACATGTTCCTTAGAATCGGAAAAAAAAACAAAAAAATACTAAAGGGCCGTAGATAGCTTACATTTAATTCTATTAACGGAATACGAGACTACATTGATCTTAGAAGAAATAGTGTGAAATTCCATGAACTTAACTTTGAGGCGAAAAACAATTGGAAGCTTTGTAAGGAACTGATAGGGGAGACTTGAATGCCCGTATATTTGTCGCCATGACGACTGTGCTAAGCTCATCAAACCCCTATTTGTTCCCTACATACAACCACAGGACCAGTGTATATGCCCACGTGCCTTTTTCCATGAAGCGATTTTTCACTTTTATTGATTTTATTTTCAGAATTCTGGTTACACTTTGGTTACTACATCGATCATGGCCAGTACATCAATACACTTTCCTCTCCTAAGGATCATGTTTAAATCAAACCTATCAATCTATACCTAAACGTAGCGTCTGGGTGAATAGGTTGTCTCAAACGTCTGCTATCAACCGACATAAGTCAAGTCTGGTCTGGTTTGGTATTGGCTACCACTTGACGAGTATGGGTTCGACTCTTACTTGCATGTGGTCCGATAACGGTTGACACATACAGGTATTGGACTCGATCTTGGTGGTCTGATATTGTATCGGCTAATATTTGCCGAGGATGGGTTCGATTCTTATTGGCATTTAGCCTTAGTCTGCCTCAAGACACATATTGGACTACCGCCTTACCTTTTGTAACATACTATCGTTTTAGAGCATTACCACGATGCACCGTTAGACCGTATTCCTTAAGATGTTGTTCGCAGTCATTATATTTATATTATATATATATACACCGACTACACGCTAAGGTTACAAACGTAGAACGGCGAGAACTGTGTCTCAAGGCGGTAATCACAATTCTGTCGCTCAAAGTAACAAGAGGCCCATGGGCCTTAACAGTTACCTGAGTCCTACAGTAATTTTTGTTGTTGTTGGAATAGGAATTGTCAATAATCCCTACCAAAATTTGAATAAAAAATAGATACGTATAACATTAAGTATGTCAGGACCAAAAGTCGATCATTCCTACAAAGTTTCAGTTAAATCGGCCCAGTAGAACTTTACTTTAAGTTTAAAATAGCTTTTCAAAATGGCTGCCGTGGCGGCCTTATTGGATTTCTGATCAACCCGAAAAATAACAACACTTTATCAGGATCATAAGTCGATCATTCCTACCAAGTTTCAGTTAAATCGGCCCAGTAGAACTTGACTTTAAGTTTAAAATAGCTTTTCAAAATGGCTGCCGTGGCGGCCTTATTGGATTTCTGATCGACCCGAAAAATAACAACACTTGGTCAGGGAGTTGTCAGTAACATTCCCATAAGTATAAATGACAATCCCATTGACAGTATTTCAGCTTAAGTTGAAAATGTAAAATGTTAACGGACGACGGACGATGGACGACGGACGACGGACAACGACGGACGAAGACGGATAGCAATAGGTCACTTGAGCTAAAGCTCAGGTGACCTAAAAAATGGAAATATATCTACACCGTGCAAAAAGGCGAACAGCAAAAAAAAGCATTGATCAAAAGACCAATAATTCAATTAAAGATACAAGATAGCATAAACTTGTTCAATTCCCCAGTGTAGTAACTCACTCAAATTACGGGTTTAGATAGCAGGTTTTTATGGGAAAATCATAATACCAATTATATATATTCATGTAAAAAAGGAGATAAAGAGGGAATAAATGTATTTATATATAAAGGAGAGGGAAAGAGAGAGAGAGAGAGAGAGAGAGAGAGAGAGAGAGAGAGGGAGAGAGGGGTGAGAGGAGAAAGTTGATTTTTATAAAACTGTAAGGTCAATATGACTGATATCGCTAACGCTGAGTGCCAACAAAGATAAAGACACTAAAGGTAAATGTATCATAAGATTCATATCACTCCATTATTGGTGGTAAAACGAATCGACAGTGACATACATGTAGATGTCAGTTATTCCGCGCACGGTCGTGTAATGTACATATAACGAGACAGCGTTGTGGTAACATGTTTTGGCATTAATTGTGTGTATACTGTTACCCCCACCTGTTATCTCGACCGGATACTACCAAAGGACGGGTTTCAATAGCCGATAAAAATGTCTGATGATGTTAGTTTGGGCGTTTGAACTGTGAAGTTATCATTGCTGAACAAGCTGTTATCATTTTAGTGTAAGGTGTTATTAGTTTATTTTGTCATAAACTTTCAATGGCTGTTTGATACATTTGTACATGCAATGACAACAAAAGTGTACACAAAAAATACTCATATTTTAAATAGTGTAAAATGCCAAAACAACATCTTTTATGTAATTGCAGTGCGTTGCTACACTAGAGAACAATTTGTCTCGTGAGCAAAGCCGTACGTTGTCAGCCATTATTTTGTACTGTTAGATATATTTCCGATGATATACTTTGAGTGACACAGTTATGATTACCGCCGCGAGACATCATTCTACGCCGTCCTACCCTGATAACCTTACCATCTCGTGGAGAGATATTGAGAGATTACCGCTCGAGGGCAGTTACTTGCTGCGTTTCTTTGGAAACGTTATAGTGTTATAGGTACAGAAACCATTGTCTTTAACAACTATTTATGTCATTTGGCACTGCTTCCATTATTTGTGCTGTGCTTGTTTTGGTTGGATTCGAAGTTGATACCTTTTCAAAGAAGAAAAGAAGTTTACCTTATTGTGTATCAGAAAGGCGATGAAAAGTAATACAGACACAATATCTTATATGTTGCATTAGCTTACCATTTGTCATAGAAAGTTTTAGTATACCGTATTTTAACGGTCTACTTCTTATTAGAGCTATTTTCATAGGCCTTCTGATTGAATAGCTATTCAATGACACTTTGTTCTATGTATAATATATCTTCTATTAGCCCAATGTTACAGTGACATAAGACTACTATCTGCTATTACAATGTGCATGCAGTATAATTTTTGGTCATGTAATAGTTAATTGCAGTTTTTGTACACATTCCTCTGCTAACAGTAACTTAAAATAAATCAGATATTAACAGTAGTGACGCAAGGACAGACCAAAGTTTTGGGCAACATTAAAATCTGAACAAACTTATGATACAGAAAAATAGTATCTGTAGATACAGGTTTGCAACGTAAGGAATGTGGTAAATTTAAACATTGTAACTGCGTTTACGTTTCAAATAATATGCAAACAAAAGATTAATCATTGTACGCTTCCAACTCAACTTAATCGCAGACGCTTGAATCTGGTATTTAATACCAGAGTTAAAATCCTAAATTCCACTAAGTTCACAAATACGTCAAGGTTTAACACTTTCCGTTCGAGATTCTCGGGACGACGTTCGGACCTCCTCCAAAAATGACAAAATTCGGTATGTTTCAACTTTTGCCACATTTCTTAATAAATCCCTATCACTAAAAAAGCTAAACTAACCTTTGAGCAACAATGCGAACATACATAACACATGTATTGCCGTGAAAAGTCACTATTCCTTTCTCAGAATTACTCAAGTGGCTCCATACTCTCGCTAAGTTCCGGAAGTGCGTTATTTTAACACCCAAGTTTGTAAGGCGCGTTTTGGTTGGTCGATCTATTTTTGTCGGCCAACCAGAAAGCGCTTATGGGCAAGTTTTATGGTGGCAGTTACTTTATATTTCCTCGCTTTCTATAAATAAATAAATATATAACATTTGATATAGCGTCCTTTCTAACTAACTAAAGCCACTCTAAAGCGCTTCACAGAACAAAGATATTCAATTAATACAATTAGCATACATTAATCAATACAGTTTTGAGGAATTCGCAGGAGCGGCCTTATCATGCGCTTACTACTAGTCCTATTCCACCTGGCTAATTTCTCCCTATGTGTATATGCCTGTGTGTGTGCTTGAGATGTAATGCGTTCTGTTTGCAGTGGGACCGTGCTTCCAACAGCATATTTTATAGTGCCACCTCACTTGAATGCTACAGCACAGATACCGCAACATCCACCCCAGACAAATGTATACTCCATCTCGGTTGTTGGAGTTGTGTGGGCAGGAGAAAAACACTTTCTCTACTATCCATGCTTACGCCGACTTCGGAGATCGAACCCCGGCCGGCTGCGTGGAAGGCCGGAGTGTTAGCCTTCGACCAATCCGCCCACTCTATGCTTTAATATGAGCTTCAATTTCATTTCAAAACCCCTATCTCGCTTTGGATGCGTGACATTACTTGGCTTGACCTAGATTTACGTGTCGTGATTTGTCAATGTAGCAGAATACCATTATTCTTTCTTTGTCTATATATTGCCATTAATTTTTAATTTTTAGTTTAAAGAAGGAGTGCCAATTCGGGCCTTCTTGTGGCTATCACCGATAAGTTTGATATTTTGTATATACAATGTACATACCTAGGGGTTATGCCATCATGATATGACATGCAAGTAAGGTCAGAGTAAGCTTAGAGACCATTCGAAGATATAAGGGGGTAACGTGGGGGACGAAAATCACAAATGGACTACATGTTTCGTCATCATTTTGGTGTATTGCATCAATTCTAAAGCAGCAAATATCAAAAATGTCCAAAAAAGTAGCACAAAGTTGACAACTAGGTCACTGTAGGTTACATCGTATATTTGCAGTGATTATTATGTAAAAGTGGAAATTTTCGCTATGCGGAAATGTTTACCTATTTTCGTGTTGAGCAAATTGTCAAGATAATATTGGTTTGCGAACGTATATTCATGTATTGATTATGTTCATCATAGATCTATATGGTTATATAGATCTCTGAATCAATGCCAAAGCGAACAATTTGCGCAACGCGATCTGTTAAAAAAGCGCGAATATTTCCACCCGTGAACATTCCACTTTAACAGTATATATTTTACTAGAGAAACACATGATAGACCACCAGTAGCCTTACTATATATAAGATAGAAAGTACAAAATCGATATGATGCAACATAAGGATCCTCGGACCACTGACAACAATTGTACGATATATACATGTAGGACACATTTTTTTATCTGGCATTACTATAGCTTAATAAGTCCTATCTTAAAAGAAAATCATGTACTGCGGGACTTTTTAAAAAATTGTGTGAGGAAAAATGAAAAATGAAATAAACAAAACATAATCAGCCACAGACTAATAGTGATAATGGTGCTACCGTAAATCTTGTATAGATAAGAAAAACACAGTCTAACAGGACAGGGACCCTCAAAGAAATATCGACACTTCAAGAAGTAAAGCATTATTTTATACCGATTCCTAGAAACGGATTACTTTGTTGGTTAACCGCCGTTAAATTAATCCCATACTTTGTCATGGGTTTACATGTACTAGAAACCTTTTAGGTGTTAGGCGACGTATTTTAACAAACATATATCAGATTACTCCATTGTCTCGATCCTGTAAGTTTAAGGTGATACATGTAGGTACCTTCTTATGTAATACTAATTATTATTGTAGGACTTGGACACGTGTCGCGTAGCTTTCCAAAGACACGACTCAAGGACTCCGCCGGGAAAATATGACAGAATATTCCTTCCAGAATCTGCACGCATTTACAGAATACCTAGTATTTTTCCAGTTTGCTATTGTCTTACCCACCAGGGATCGAATGAGGTTTCCCGCTCTAACCTGTCTTGTAATTATTTTGATTAAAGGTGGTTTCCTGGTCGGGGAATAATGAAGAACGATGAGCTACCGGTGAACAGATGAGATGTTTTACTGTCAAAATAAAGTATTGTGATTCCTGAGAAATTGACACCAAATCGACCGACACAGTCCCCCGGACAGAAGTTAAACAGCAGCCAAGGCATCCTGACAATGAGCTACCCAATCCAACATGTATATTTGACTCCGAAAACTCCACTGTGTCAAAATACTGGCGGTATGTGTCGAGATCTGAGGAATAGAATACGTGGAGGCAGCACGGGAGATGTCACAGCTAATCAATGCCAACATTCCGTTTCAAACCAAATACCGTTTCCTGGATGGCTTCATGTTTTTATTTCTTCTCAAAATAAAGACTGGTGATATTTGTCAACGCGATTGCATTAGTGAGATGCTTTTAAAGAATATTGCACCGAGTATGCTATTTCTCCGACGTTTTATTCATTGTATAAAGCACAGTTATGACAGCTATATAACGCGCAGAAAACTGTTGGCAGACGACAATTGATGTTGACATTAAATGTCATCAGAGGAGAGGTCGCTGGATATATTACGAAGGACAGCATGGCGGTGAACTTATGAAGGGGAATTAGTTTAAAATAACTTATGTTAGACAACGCTTAATGTTAGAATCAATTCTTTTAATTAATTTATTTAATAATTTTGGGTGTTCTCGGATCGTGAATGCGTGCAAACAGTCGGTATATTCGCAACGGCGCCATTACAGTAGCGCAATTACCATGTGGCTTAGCTAGAAGGAAGTCGTAACGTCGCTCGCTCTCCGCTTTAAATTATACTTCTTTGTTCCGTTATGTATACTTAAGACGTTTGCATATACCGTGCCAGTGTTCATTTTAATTTCTTCCCTTCCCTTAAATAAAGAATATTGACTTCAACGTTTAACATTTTAGCTCCTAAACTGCGCCTATTAAGTGAGGTTATCGCCAAGAAATGGACGACAGAAAGCGTTCTTCCAATCTTCTAACATGTTTATTATCCAAATGTAAAAACAATAGAATATTATAGGTAAATGAATTCTTTGGTAGTTCAGCATTATACTCGTATAAAAGTATCTTTTATCACGCAAAGGCTTTGTTGGTTGTAAATAAAAATTGTTGATGACAAACGCGTGTACGCTAAGGTTGAGAAAATTCAAAACGAGGCTCTATCAGATAGATGTTGTATCAATGCGAGGCTGCTCTGGGATAGTTTAATCATGTTTTATAGTTCTATAACAGTGTTTTGGTGATGCTTTTCTACGAAAAAGTTGTTCTAGGAAAAAGTTATCATGCTTGAGGAAATATAAGATACACATTGTAAACCCACACTGTATTAAACAAGTAGGACATTTTCTTAGATTTATGTTTTGCAACGACAGTTGACTTGCCTTGCTATGCATCACAAACAGGGGTTTCATAACTATGCAAGGTACTAAATAAATGCATGGAATTAGAAAATCGAGACTGCATGTATTACGAAATGCAGAAAGTTTGAAAATTGACGACATATCAGGAATAGCAAAAACGTGCTGTAATAAAATAAAAAGAGCCTACTGGTACCTACCCTGATCAGTTAACATGGGCCCTGTGTTTACCTCACCTGTATGTTTACAATTTTCCATTATATGTGTCAGGTAAATGTTTAATTTCGTTAGTTACAAAAGGGCTTAAACTGTTAGTGTTGCAGGAAAAAGAACTGACGACCAACTGTAAGGGCCCAAAGAATCAGTTGTTACTCTACCGTTGTGTCAATATAGGCCCTATGTTGGGGCAACGATTATAATCGGGGTTCTTCTAAACCGATCGGACGGGGTTTGTTTTGTTGATACATGTGATAGGGTGAAAAAGAAACAACAATTTCCAGTGCTTCATTCTACACATTTATAAGTACAGGAGTGTCGCCATGTAGAAACATATTGGCAAATAAACTCCTGTGAATACAAAGAGTCATTGTATAATACAACAGTATGTTTGATAGTCGGTTAATCGGTATAATATTTAGTCTACGTATACAAATTATTCAATGATAATTTGTCCGCATCCTAAAATAAACCAATTCAGATATAACATACCTCTGACTACCGTGGTGACACATAGTCTGGATATAAATGGTCTGTTAATAAGTTCTGTCTGACGTGGAGTCCCGTGGGTCCTCGGCCGTATATACCTGGCTAGTGCGCCGCTCGCCCCCCCCCCCAAAAAAGCACTTCTCTGACAAACCTGGACACAAATATACATATATATAAATAGCTACCGGACGGACATGGACACTATAGATAGACACACAGGACACAGGTAAACAGAGAACACTTCCTGAAACCAGTAACGATGACAATGCAAACGAACATATAACTAACCCTACGACATATATGATAGCCATACAATGTTTTTGTGGTCTTAATAGCAGGAACAATGCGATTTCGCGGATACAACATTCGCATTATTTTATTGTCTTCGTTCAGCAAAAATACTGGCGTGTCTGTCGTGCGACTTGACGTTACGACACTACCGTATGGAACATACCAACCACCCTTTCTCTCTCAACCTATGACAGCCGTAGTAAAATAACAGAAACAACCTATTTGTTATGATTTATGAGTTCTCAGTCGTCAGGGGTAACAGAAGATTTACGCCTACGTTTTTGACCGGTCATGGGCGTAAATCATAAGTATCAGTATTTTGCAAAAAACAAAACCAATGATGAGCTGTCAGAACACCACAGCATTTCTACTTTAATGATTTAAATGAATAAGGTGTCACTTGGCCGATATAAAACACAATTACTACAAAAATGTGTTTTGTTTTTAACAACAAAATCTGCAGGGAGAGGTGCTAACCTTTCTTATATGTATGAGTATATATACAGTAACGATTATCACTCTGAATGCTGTCTGGCGCAGAAGGTTGTAAAGACTTGTTCCCCCGTGGAGGTTCTAGTGTTGATAATAAATCAAGTCAGAACGACTTTTTCATGTTTGTACATGACTTTGTATTTTTTATCAAAAGACATCTAAGATATGACTTTTAACGTCGTTAAACTATATTCTAGTTTCGTTACGTGTCTCTCTTTTGACATTGATACGACATTTATGGAGTGGACTTCTTGTATATTCTCTGAATCCTAAGACAACAATTACTCAAAGATCATAATTGAGAAAATAACCTTTAAAGGGAAACAAAACTATATGCGACAAAAATAATGACTCAACCAATGCACAATTATACGATGTGAGCAAAGGCTCTCTGTGTAATGCATGATCTATAAGCCATTTTGTTCAGTAGACACATTGCTTCCCGCATTCTAATTTACGAAGTCGGAAGATATGTTGGTCTGAGAGGTCTAGATTAGTTGTTAGATTTGTATACAGTGAAGCCCTAGTGGCGTTTAACTATGACCTCTTAACATGGCTCAATCAAAAAACAATCGGTTATTAGGGGTTCAGCTTAGGCAACTTCCTACTAGCGCGTAACCGAGCTAGGGGGGGGGGGGGGCACGCTATATCAAACGTTATCAACAAACTGGACTGATCAATACAAATGCGATCAGGCCTCGTGTATCAAATGGCTAGGACGAGGGGCATACAGAAACGCACACAACCTGTACGCCCATTACAATATATCATCCTGGTATTTATGGTCAGGGTTTAAAATAGAAAGCATTAATTTCGTAGGACGTGCTCATTAAATATTATCTCCGTAACCTGAACAAAAAGATTTCCTAAAAGAGCACGGCACATGAATAGCAACAAAACAATGCGATACAGATGCAGACCTTTTACCAATAAATTGATTGAGTGACAAAGTACAGAAAAATAAAGTATCTCTGGTATAAACAGGCACTGCTTTTGTACACAAATGACCTTTCTAAGTACCTGTACTTTATTGAAAGTTTTTACATACGTGGTGATCCTATGTGAGTGAGCCGTTTACGTAAGAAACTATGTTAGCACGCCTTGTACGTGATAGTCTGTTAGGTCTTCTATGTGCCATGTTCTGTAAGCTAGTCATTTATGAGATATTTGTTTTAGGATTTGTTCTTGAGATAACCTGTACATTGGCGTGTTAAGAGGTAGTATGTTATATTACCTAGGTCGTTTACATAAATGATATTTTTCACAAGAGTGCTTGTTAGTAGGCCTTCTACCTCAAACGTCCTATTGATAGCTTTGTCATTTAAGGACGTGCCAGATTTTGGTGGCAGAGGATAGCCGGAGTTCACAGGAAAAAACACCGACCTACGGCCAGTACCTGGCGACTGTCCCACGTAGGCCTCGAGCCCGCGACCCAATGGTTGAGGGCTAGTGGTATAATAATAATAAGAATACAAATAATAAAGAGGATAAATGACTTAGCAATCCAAGTTAATACTTATTTCAGTCATGTCCTCATTCATTCCATGCATTCGTCTAAATGATTCGTTTATTTATGCATTCATCCAATTCATACAATTTAAGAATTCATTTTTTTGAATATATCATTCATTTCATTCAATCATTCATTCATTCATACGTTTATTAATCAATAAGTTCATTCAGTCACTAAAAATAGCAAATTCATTACAATGGACTTCATTTAGTCCATCTTGAGTCATTCATTGTGTATTACAATACGAAATACATCTTAATTGACTATATTTACATCTCTATGAAAACATTATAATGAATTGATGCAAATGAAGACAGTATAACCAGTATCCTGTACGATTTTCAATAATACAGCTTGAATTAGTCTTGAATCATGAAATATTGTTTGCATTGCTGTTTAAAATAATCTAAAGATGTGCATTTTTTTACTTGAGTTGGAATAGCATTCCAAATATTAACAGCGGAGTAGAAAAATGACATTTTTAACTGTTCAGTATTGTGAACTAGAATCATTAAATTTCTAATTAAACACTGACCATTCATTTCAAAAATGGGGAGAAAGCAGACTAAAATTTCCAAAACAAATGGATTTCAGAGAGGGCATGTTCCACACAACAAGGGAG
>JAULCA010436742.1:524-10976 GCA_032360845.1 Crassadoma gigantea | reverse complement strand
AAGCAGTGCAATCTTAACAAATTATTATTCATCAGCTTGGTGCCCATACTATAAGGATCTATAGAATAATTTGAAAAAACTCCCAGTCATTAACAGAATTACAGAACTTGATACTCATATATTCTCATTTACAGACAAGCCCTCTTTCACATGTCAAGAATTTCATGTTTGAACTACTTTTGTGGCCAATACTATGAATTATTTCATGTTTTATGAATTTATACAGCTGTCTCTCAGTAAATACCAACAAGAGGTGTATAGTAGTTAGGTTTTCTGTCGTTTTGATAGCTGAAGGTCCTCGTAAAGTAATGTAGGTACCTACAGTCTTTTCTCTCCTTATTTGTAGATTGTATTTAGCCTCAAGTTGTCACTTATTTCATTACTTGCTGATTTTTAAATAGGAGACCAACAAGAACACAGCAGGAAATCTGTACTGTGTGGGAATTAGTAGGGAATTGGATCCGCAAATATATATCAAGGGTTGTGGATAAATTTGATCGGAAGTTAGACGCCATTGACGGAAATGAACACGTAACAGCTTAAACACTCCGTAATAACATAAAGTTTGAAAGTTTTCATGAAAAGTTGTTTACCATTTGTTCTGTATGTAAACATAGAGTAGCATGTGTTTACTCAGGATTGTGTATGTAAACATTATATGGGTGGTCTTCTGGATATTTATTTATTGGTATCAAATATTGGAATATGTGGTAAATGTTCATGGATATTGATTACCATGAATAAAATCGGTTCTTTCATCACGAAATTGATTTTCATGCCCTTGCATTTTATCAGTGGGAGAGGAGGGGGCATATAGTTCTACCCAAATGTCCGATTATGATTCAATGTTGTGACTTCAATTCTAAACAAAATTGAGCCCTATCTTACCTACTTTTAGTCCATTTCCCTTACTCCTGCCAACCCCCCCCCCCGACACCTATTGTCTTCTGCCCTTGCATTCCTTTGCTCGTCTGCTCACCTATTGCCTTCTGCCCTTACATTCCCTTGCCCGTCTGCTCACCTATTGCCTTCTGCCCTTGACTCCCTTGTCTGTCTTTAAGGGAATTCCTTAAAAATAATAAAATGTAGATTTAAAAATATGAGATGGATGTACAGATCTATTTATGATGCTCATTTATGTTCTTTTTCATTAAATGTTCCAAAATGGCCACCATTAGAGCTATGTAGGTTGCTCGGTCCTGTGTACCGGATCTCATGTATATTTTATAACCGTTAGGTTTTATGGCCTTTCATGCTTACCTAATGAACTCATACACAAAATAAGATCCTACAAATAAGATGCTATGCTATACTAACAGATCATATTCATGGAAAATTATCATGAATAATGTAAGCAAATCTTACTTACAGCTCAAATACACACAGGAATATATCATTTTACCCATTCTATACCAAAGGGGGTCTACAAGTCATTGAAATTGGGTCAAGATGTTAATCGAAGGAGGGGATTTACAAATTCAACTTATTCTTTAAAAGATATTTCCTTGTAATTTTGTTTAACAGAAGATAGGATTAATATTAACATGGGTTTAAAACAGATAAACTATGGTATCTAGAAAATGCAATTGTAAGGTCAGAAAGTATGTCAAAAACTAATGCTGCCGTCCTAGTGGGGAGTCTGAGAGAGATTTAATGTACAGTTTATTTACTCAAAGTAGGGTTTTACCTGAATATTTTATTTTAACACCATACAGATGATGGCAATCGCTGGCCATTAAGTGACCATACAATGTATTTATATATAAATGAGATGTAGGGCTGACCAAAGGAGCTTGCAGTGACGCTTCTATTTCAGGGAACAAGGGGGAGATTATGAGAATGACGGAACGTGTGGGGGAAACTGGGGCTATAAGCCTACATAAAAATGTCAATGATTGGTAGAAATCACTGCGCCAAGGATGGTTTGCTGAGCAGGGATTGACTGCTATAATTAGAATACTTCATATCCATTCAATGGATCCTTTTTCAACATCATTTTGAGTTCAGATATGCAAGGTTGTTGTCAGAAATACGAAACGGAATATGTGAAAATTGCGTCTGGTTTTAGGAAAAATACAATTATGACACATTACACGTATATTATTAATTGTTATGAAATGTGGATTGGTTTTTCAATGTAACTTATCAGTTTCCTTGTATTGTGTCTTTATAGAGAAATCCATCCGACTACTTAGCTCGTAAAAAGGCAAAGGAAGAGGAGGAATTAGAGAAAGCAAAACCCAAGCGATCCAAGAGTTCTGTGGACTCGGAGTATGTCGTCAAACGACGCAGCTGGATAGATCGCAGAAAGGACACCAATGATGCACACTCACAAGAGATCAGATCAAAAAGGCGGTCGTTAAATATTGATTCAAAAGCTGATGGTGGACTTTCTCCAAGAAAAACTGCACCAGATCGACCTCAAAGACTTCCAGTAAAGAGTGATAGTCAAATTCCTGTTTCAGAGAGGTCTCGTAAGAACATAAATTCTCCGGTTGTTAATGAAAGTGTTGAGCCATCTGCCCCTACTAGGAGTGCCCGCAGATCTGCCTCTCCCACGACAAGTCCAACTCGATCAACGAAAAAGACCAGAGCTCCACCACCCCCCATTTCTCCCACAGTTTCACCTGTCCCCACCGAACCAGCTCCTGTAATCTCCCCTCGTAAATCAAAGCCAGAAGCAGTCACAACTGAACAAACGAAAGAGGAAGTAATAACACAGGAAGTGAACTTGCCCGAAAAATTAAAACAGGAGGTGAGCTCTCCTGTCAGAGAAGTTAAAGAAGTTGTCAACACAGAGAAGGAGACACCTTCACGTCCTCCACGTAAAAAACGTCCGTCGTCTTCCGTGTCGCCTGATCGTGCCATTATTGTGCCTTCCATAGATACTTCCAGCAAAACTTGTGATAAAAAGACAGAAAAATCTGAGGTCCGATTCTCACCTGAACCGGAATTGATTCCAGATGCTCCGCTAGTTAACGGTGAAGTTAACTTTTCTCTAGTATCTGTCGATCCGAGAAGAGACGGCTCGACAGAAAACGGACCTTTGGCTGTTAATGAAATTGTTATATCAAGTGGCAATCAAAATTCTCATGAGGAGAGCTTGACCAATCAGGTTACAACTATATCAGTTGAATCTGGCAAATCAGAAAACAGCAGCCAGGCTACCAATCAGAACACTCCTTTCTCAAACGGACATTTACCATCCACAGAAGTTGTTGAAGAACAGATAGTTCAGGTTAAAAAATCAAAATCAGAAAGTGTTCCTCAATTTAAATCAACCATCTTTGATGACAGTATAGTGGATGAAGAGGTTGAACTAACTTTTAAGAAATTTTCTCAACAACCGCCAGACGTTGTTTCATTAGCAGAATCAATTCATTCCACACATTCAGGTACAAGTACCGAGTCTTTCGTCCCCACCCTACCCTCGTCCCCACCACCATTACTGCCCTTGGGTGGGATTCCTAAAAAGTTAGCGTCTGCAGAATCTGTAGAGGAGGAAGTCATAGAGGTCGTGACCTCACCTGTTGTGGAATATAAACCAATCGCAGAGGAGAAAATCCTTGAGTGTGAGCCTGTTGAAGAAGAAGTGATAGAAGTGACAAAAGTCACAAAGAAAGAAACATTGCCTGTTATTCAAACGGAGGAAGAAGAATTGATAGAAGTTGCAAAAAACATAAAGGAAGAATCGTTACCAGTTGTTCAAAGGGAGGTAACCTCTCCAACTGCGTCTGAACTAAGAGCAGAATTTTTTGGACTAAAAAAGAAATCTGGACCGGAGATGTCTGAGGAAATATTTTTTGAGGACGATGTTCCTCAGACGAACGGACATGTTGACCACACTGATGTCTACATCAGTGACCTCAAGAATGAGGTCAGTTTGAAGGAGGCGGATGATAAGGATGAAGAATCAGACATATCTGAGGCAGACGAACAAGAAAATGGTCATTTTAAGGCAACATTTACTCCAGGTAGGTACATTTAATTTTATGAATAGTTTGGTCCATCTGTGAAGATATTGATTAGGTTTAGTTGCCTGTTGAAAGGGCGCCCCTCTTATCTTTTCCTAAAAATCTTTCTTATGTAATACATGTTTTCAAAGCTATATTTGTTATTCAGAGCTGCCTGGTAGTCCTTCAGAAATTTCAATTTACATACACTCACTACGAAAAAACTGATGTGTGTGTTGGGAGAGTACAAAGGGTATCATACAGGAATTAGGTTGTCTGTCTGTCTGTCCTTCCATCCAAAAATAAAAAACCTTGTCTTGACAACTTTTTATGATTTTAATTCATCCATGTTTTCCTTTTTCACTTATGCGATCGCCACACTGTGAAGTTATAATGCACTTATGCTTATTTTTTTTCTGCCTATTTTTATGGGAGTTATGTCCTTTTACAAAAGTCTTAGCCAAATTTTGTTCAGACTACAGCTCTTCCAGTTTTCACCAGGATTTCTTGAAAGTTCAATAATGAAGTCATCACACTCTGATGTTGGGTACCTGTCCTTTCTTTTCTGATATGACTTTGTTGGTGGGAGTTATCCCCCTTATATGGAATTATTACCAAAATCTTGTCCAGATATTCTACCTATGATTTTCAGAAACTTCAAAAAAAAAATCACTTTATTTGGGTAGTTTTATTAATTTGGGGTGGGGGGGAATGTAATACTAGTGGTCTGTGGCTTACAATTGATTTTATCTAAAAAGGAAGATCGTCTCTGCAGTCAACTTATTTTTCACATCTCATGTCAAGTCATATTAGCCAAAAACTTCTTTCAGCTTTATAAGCAAAGCTTCTGTAAAGCCCTCGCCCAATGGAAACTGTTTAAGACATTTTTTTCTGATAACAAAAGCAGATAGTAATAGCAAACCTTCTTAAATATATAGAAACAAGAATTTCATTTTAATAAAATTCAATTACTATAGTTATAGATATGAGCATCAGGTTTGTGAATTTCTCGATTATCAAAGCTTTTATAAAGACAATCTAAAATAAATACCGTTCCTGAATTCAATTGTTTCATATTAATTTTTCCTCATCTACATTAATTTTGATTTCCCTATCTAAATTTCCTTTTTATTTCACACGTTTCTGTTGCTAGGTGATGCCAAGATAGGTAGTGTGCCAACTGATGTCGCGTTCGATGATGAGAATGACGGAGGTATCCAACTCATATCCTTCAACACCACGGAGAGTTCCATGCTTCAGAGTCCCGGGGAACAGTCACAGACCGACTCCGCCTTCGACGAGTTGATGTCGAGTACAGACCACGACAACAGTAACCAGGTCAGTTTGTGTAACACGCTCGAGGATTTCCAGGAGCAGGAAGAGGTAGTTGTCACAGAAACTGTGGAAGTCAAAGACTTTGTAGAATATCACAGTCCGCCAGTAAATGAACAGGTTCTGGTTGATGAA
Organism: Crassadoma gigantea; assembly: GCA_032360845.1. Lineage (NCBI taxonomy): Eukaryota > Metazoa > Mollusca > Bivalvia > Pectinida > Pectinidae > Crassadoma > Crassadoma gigantea. The sequence goes on along the minus strand of JAULCA010436742.1, from coordinate 5,556 downwards.
GTGGCCTTCGTGGAATCGGCTCCACAACCATCAGAACCAGAGCTAGAACCAGAACCTAAAAAGCTGGAACCAGAGCCAGAACCTAAAAAGCTGGAACCAGAGCCAGAACCCATTGTAATTGAAACAATGGAGGTTGTCAAAGAGGTCAAGGTCGAATCTGCACCCAAGCCCATTCACGATGAACCAGAGACACTTCTGGTTGATGAAGTTGTTCCAAATAAGGTCACAGTTGTTTCCCCTCCTACAACCCCGATGCATGCCTCCTACAACGCTGGACTCCGTGACACGTCATCCATTGTCAAGAAGGCACGTAATTTCTCTGACATCATCACGGAACCACCCAAGTTCACAGTTAAAGCGAGTACGAAAGAGGTTTCGGAAGAGAGGTTGAAGCAGATGGACATAGAAAGAAAGGCTATTCTACAGCAGAGTATGAAGTCTGCCAAATCATTGGACGTCACTTACTCAGACGAAGAGGAAACTGTCACAGAAGGTAGGTCAAGTTTTATGCTATAATAATATCAATTTTCTTTGTTTAACAAAGGATAAAGTTTGATAAAGTTATGATTGAACCCCTGTATTTGGTTAGAAAGTTAAAAATATTTTTTATAAAAATATCCTCAAAATATCAATTTTGTGATGAGCAAAATATTTTTGGTGTGAGAGAGATTAAAATTGCCTCCCTTTATCAATTTGATGTAAGAATTCAACAAAATTAAAATGAAAAATTGTAAGGGGTTAAAATTATGTCTTTATCATGCCATCAGTGTCCTTACAGCTTGTATAATGTGTGGTTTATAAAAGTTTGTGAACAACATATATGCAGAGCTTAATTCTACTTAGCTTTGTATTCATGTGCTAAATGTTCATGTTTAATGAAAATGAAATAATCTGCCATAGAATCATAGATCTGCATTACAGGGTTATTTTTTTTTATTAACAAATTCAACATGATGTCAAGAACTTGTAAGCAGTAGTGCTTGATTGAGGGGAGATAACTCTTGTCACTTTACCTGAAAATGAGTGATTGCCTTACATTTGGGAAAATTAAACATGAAAAGAGAATGATATATGATTACTGACAATAAGCTGACAGCATGTATAAATATTAATATAACACCATCTAAAGGAGTTGTTCTATTACAACTCTCAGCCAACATAGGATCTCTGCTTATAGGTGTATAGCCAAGTCATTAAATAAAAGGTTTTAACAGAGAAAAATGGACTGTCAGAAAAATATAATGAGTAATGTAGAAAAATAATATTATAAAAGGACTTATGTTTAAATAAACATGTTAAATACCCTTGAGTTAAATTAATAAAACTTTTTGTGGAAAATGACAGCATCTTTACATTTTGTTTAAAATGTGTGTACCTGTATAGAAACAATGTTTGCATGTTAAGAAAGGCTTGGGAAACAAGTGTTTACGAGTAGAAATATCGTGGAAATAATATTTCAATTTTCCATTCTGTTGGAGTTTATTTTTGTACAATATCAGACGCTGGATGCAAAATTCAAACAATGAATGCTAGGTCAAAGGTCAAACAATGGATGTCAACTTAGACAACAGATGTAAAGGCCAGATAATGGATATAAGGTCAGATGGTAGATATAAGGTCAAAGATTAGTCAGTGAATATAAATAGGTTACAAGAAAATGAATTCAAATTCATATTTTCAGACAATCTTCTATTTGAGAATAAATTAGGTTGCTGTAATCAAAATTGAACCATACTGACTTGACTTTGGAAAGCTTCTGGTGTTATGTATCAATGTCATACATTTTTTATTCAAAAAGTTTATTTTTTGAAAAAAGAAATACATTTGTTCTTCCAACTAGGTAGTTAATTTATGTTCAAGGAGGAAAAATAGTCGTTATAGTTCCTTAACGAGGAAAATATGACTATATTGGGTCGTCCTGTATCTCCATCCTACTGTACACACAGCTAATGTAACGTGTCCTCGTGACTCATTACATGGCTATAAATACACGGTGATAACCAGGGACGACAATCAATACCTACCTAGGTATATCAACGACATACCTCGATGTAGCATGTGACCTGGTCTCCATATAAATCGCAACATTACACCCTGGTAGAGTAACACTACTTATTATATACGCTGGAATCATTGGCTCCCGAATCATTTTACAAATATCAGTAATTAAATTAAAATTTACCTTTTCAAATTATACTTGATGAGAATTTTGTATATACAGGTGAAAAATTTACAGGTATGGTAACCCGTTTAGATATTTTGGCAAATTGTCCATGTGCACCAACTGACATAATGTTTTTCAGTTACGTATACACACCTATATTTGTATTGGGACATTTTACCTATTGAGCTGTTACAAGTCTGTAGTGTATATTGAATACTTGCTGTTCAGATTACGTGTGATTTCTTTGGATTTTTACCTGTCGTGTCAGTGAAATGTGGACATACGAACAAGTCTCACTCTATAGATCAAATGAAGGATAGGCATACAAACACTTCAGTTTAAACTTATTGCATTGAAATGCACACGACTGAGATCTCTTTTCCACCTGTTATCCAGATTTATTCCCCTTTAACAAGGTAAATGAAAGAATTTTATTAATGGCTGCAGACTTGGTAATATACAGACCGGCGGACAGCATATCATCCAGGTGAGACTGTTTATGGTCTGAATTCATAAATATTTGAGTACAAAATCGGATACAAAATGAATTTCATACAACATTGGTTTCAGTACAGGTAAGTTAACAGGTGTATTGTGTACAGGTGAAAAACCAATGTAGGTATACACTGCAGCTGTGGAATGGTTCATTAGAAAGGTAAGCTGTAGTGTAGTGTTCTTTATATGTGATCACCTGTCAATAATATTGGACTGATCAGGAGTGTGTGTGTATACAGGTATGCACTCAATACTGGTGTAAAAGGTGTGTGTCACAGGTATTTTGTACAGGTTTGTAAGTGGTCTGTATGTAGAGAAGGAATTGAGAGCAGTTTACCAGCAGACTTATACATTCTTAGATACCTATAATCACCTGCTCAGGAGTAAGGCTCAGTATTAGTCTTGTCAGTATCAACACTGACCGAGTAAAGCGGGCTCGTTCTAATTACAGGTGTCTCACCACAGGTAAGAATTACAGGTGATACAACAGCCATTTTAACATGTTTTTCAAAATGTCTGACTGTTCACCTAATTGGTAGGCAGTGTTACTGTGTCATTTGTCAGATGTAATATTAGATATTAATTATGTCACAGTTTGTGTTATCCTTATACGAGGATGTGGAATCATTATGTACAGTAAAATTCAATTTACTTTATCTATTTAAATGCTACAATAACTTCATCACCTACATGGTTTGGGCACTTGGCAAGAATCTTATGGAACCATGGCTGTATGTTATACTTTTATACTGAGAGCAGTGTTCTAAGATGATTATATATGCCATGCTGTCCTTCCTTCTTGAAGTGGGATACCTCAGCGCTAGCCCTCTTCATAAGGGGTGCGGAGAACAAAACTGTTTGTACCCTAGATGTACCTCCGACAGACATGGGTACCTCCATATGGGATGTGTAGTACAACACTCTTTCTACCCCAGACATGGGCACATCCATATGGGATGCTGAGTACAAAAATCTTTGTACCCAAGATGTACCCCAGACATGTGCCGGTGGGCCTACCTCCAAATAGTATATGATCATGATACTGGTGGATGTATGGGTGTTCTTCTTGTTATGGGTTTGAATTTTCAACAGCTCATTTATAGTGCCATTCCATTTAGATCCTTACTACAGAATAGAAACCTTACCAAACCAGATAATATAATACTTGTTTTACTCTGCTTAACTCGGAATGGGCAACAGATGCCAGTCAAACATACACTACTAACAATACCATGTTTCCCCATGTAAAACTGAATCAAATTGCAGTCAATATTGAAATACTAATTCTAACTTTCCAAATGTTCTAAACCATTAAAAAGCATTGCATTAACTTTTAATTTCTATTTTATATCACTAGGTCTTGTGTGTGTCAAATTAGTTTGATTTATAAAAAAGTGAGCAAGTGTTTTGTCTTGATGTGGTCTCTTAAAAGTGGGAAATGTAAAAAGTCTGGCTTTGGAATTGAAAATCAATACTCTGAAAGATATAACTTTTTGAAAGATATGAACACATTTTTGTCAAATTTAAATGTTCAGCAGAAATATATCCAGGTCAAATGTATCATTGATTACAATACTCATATACTCTCTAGGACAAAGAAAGATTTTTTTGTATGTGAATATTTGAACAGATGGAAATTAGGGGGGGGAAAATCTCTTGAAACTTAAAAAGAATGAGATCACAAAAGGAGAACTTATATGCATACGGCTTGTCTTTGATGTGTATTGTGAGAGTAAATAATTAATGAAAGACTGGTTTTCAAAAATATAGTAAAAGGAAGCTGTGGTCGTGGGAATTTTCTCTTGTCATCCATCTTATGTTAACGCAGCAGTTCTCTGTACGTAACTCAGGGAGCTGTATTGTAAGGCATTAGAAGTGGTATAATTAAGTCTATAAATAATTGATGGGAAGGCTAGGTATTGTAATGTAAAGATTACCTTAAGTCTCACAAATCAGTCAGGTAGACAATAAACTTGTTAAATACAGGTAAGTTAAATTGCCCCACAAAGGCTCGGTTCAGAATAGCACACAGGTGATAATATAAGGTAAGTCAGTATCTATCTCCATTTCTAATTTTATATAGGGATTTTTCAAGTGTTAACTTTTAACTCATCTCATTCACCCCTGAAGTTTCATAGTGAACTATTCCAACCTTTGAATTTGAAGAGTTCAAGTGTGTCTTCAGTGGTGAATGAGTTAGGGATTTCTGTCAAACCACAGGTAAAAAACTAAAAAAATCCAATCTTTTTTTTTCATATAAACAGTAATCCAGTGGTGGATCTAGACACCTTTCGGGGGTAGGGTTCAAATTTTCCAGGGGGGGGGGGGGGGATTGAGGAAAATGGTAACCTCCCCTTAATTTAGTTTTGGATA
>JAULCA010436731.1:0-10977 GCA_032360845.1 Crassadoma gigantea | reverse complement strand
TGGTTCCAAAGAAGGTGAGAAAGTGGCAGCAGCCTGCTGTACTGCTAATTCTTGCACTTCAGTTCGGCTACCAGACGGCTCCTCCATCTTTTCTGCCGAAGCATGCGCCATTGGTTTGGCCTTCGACCATATCGACGAACATCGCATTAAAAAGGCAATCATTTGTTCAGACTTGTTATCTGTCCTACAGAGTTTACAGTTACGAGATCCTAAAAACACAATTATACGAAACCTTGCTCCTCGAATATCTCGTATCTTAAGAAAGTCTAAAATAACTTGACTATGGATTCCGAGCCATGTCGGAAATAACGGCAACGAATATGTTGACAGGGAAGCAAAAAATGCATTAGATCTCCAACAAACAAATATAAAACTTCCATACACAGATTTTAAACCTATTTCTCGTACAGCCATTCAAAATAAATGGTAGTAACGCTGGTCTCGAGAGACCAGCAACAAACTTTTTAAAGTAAAACCGAAACGTAAAACATATATTCCCAGTCGGAAAGAACGTAGAGAGGAAGTTGTTCTTGCCCGGCTCCATACTGGGCACACATATCCTACTCATTCATACCTTTTAAAACGTGAAGATCAACCTTCATATCACGCATGTGACACTCCATTTACAGTGGAACATTTTTTAACATTCGTGATAACTACTTTCGAGTCCCGGATATGAGAGCTCTTTTCGGTTCCTTGGACTCGAAGGCATTATTTAATTATTTGAAAGACATCGGTCTATTCTACAGACTCTGATGTCTTTTAACCCATCTTGCCCTCTTTGACGTTATATACATCATCAAATCAATATCATCAATTTGTTATCTCTTTTATTATTTTAACCCCCTTCAGTTTTAATTATCTATACAAACAATGCAAACTACGACATTTTTGTTTAAAACTATTAGGTAAATAAATCACCATGGCCCTAAATGACCACAGCCGTCGATGGGCCGTTAAACCCAAACAAACAAACAAACAAACAAAAATAAATGGCCATAGATTCATCGCTTTGTTGCTATGCCGTACCATTATAACGCCAATGCAAAGAAACATGTCAGTATTGCATATCGGTATTTAATTCCGAAATGAACCTGGATGGGACGCTTTATTGTCTGAGGGACGGTTACTCGAAATATTCACCCTAAAAAGGGTCTTCTCCTTTTGGACTGAAGAAAAATTTCAAAGAAAAAAGGTTAGAAGGGAGGATACCTCCAAGGATACTACAGACTGTAAAGGAATAGCCTGTACCTTTATACAAAAATCCTCTGATGACTTTTTGAGGATATGTGTACTACCAGTGTGACCACATCCAGCATTATAGTTGTCTGACATCTAGTCTCTATATATTAATTACCAAAACGACCATGCTCGTCTGGAACATATTAAAGAAGCCTTAGTTTTGGCACCGTGTTTAGTATTTCCGTCAAGTGAAGGACAATTCAGTCTTAACACAGACGCCTTAGACGTTGTCGTAGGCGCTTTTCTCTTCTGTCTACAAGTTGGAAGAGAAAGAGTGGTAGGCTTCATCAAGAGTCAGTCCGGAAATGTTTACATATTTGATATGGTGGATCTATTAACCATGTGGGTGGAACTGGCTGTCATCCGTGACCAATATTCAAAGCGAGTTGCCTGGAAAATCATCGTTCACTTTGTAACAACATAAGCTGTCCCCTTGAGATATACACTAAGACTAGACTAGGACTAAGATAGGAATTTCGAGAGTATTCTATTCAATGATTGATGAATGATGTTGCAATCTGTTTGTGGGAAAGTTTAAATGTATTTGACTTCTACATTTCAAATTTGCCAATGTCTTGTACCGTGTGAAACAACAGTGTATTATCTTGGGGAACTACAGTTGAGTGTATACTAACTTTTACATCCTAGTGCACTAGTCAGCACTACGGTTAGACTAGTAGTGCACTAGTTACACTACAGGTAGACTAGAGTGCACGAGTCAATCAAGCGTGACCACTGAACCCCCAATACAGGTGATGGGCAGTGCCTATGTCTACCCTACCTATGATTTTTACCTGTACAACTGTAATTGCTCTATCTGAGAATTTTACGTTGTGGTCGGTGCTTGGTTGCCTATATTCACTTTTGTTGCACTATGTCGTGCAGTTTAACAAATTAAGGTGAATTTAAAAGTGTCAATTTATTTAGTCTTATAAATGATGTGACGTTATTGAATTTACAGGGAATTATGTAGTCAGAAGATAATTATCTGCTAGTAAGGAATTACAATAAGATCTAATAGTGTGATGTGTCCGAAAAGAAAACATTTCAATTATTCTGGTTTATATAACTATTGCATATTATAGATCAAACCACCATACTTTTATATAATGTTGCTGAGTGTTACATTTACATGTAGATAAATGAAAAAAAACTGAGACACGGCAATTTCAAAACACAGATATCCACCATGAAGCTAATACAGAAATCTTGACACGTTAAAGCACGGACTTAGAGATAGCAAATATGATTCCGTCATTATAGTAACCTTTGTTTACGTGTAACCCAGTAAATGTGATATCTACCTGTACGTACATCATTGTGTCCCATAAAACCAAGTATTGTACCCAATTACCCTCGAATTATTTAATTATAACGTTACAACAAAACTGCATTCTTCGTTATTAAAAACGCTTTTTGTGTAAAATGGAAGCCCGCTGTCTCCTTAACATTTAATATCAAGAATATTACTTCCCAAGAATATAAGGTTGGAGGATTCTGATCAGTCGACTATTTTGCTCTACCAAAACAGGTACAAATCACCTATTTTGAGATGGCTTCAAAAGTTCATATTTGATCCATTCGGTGTGGAAGATACGGACAGACGGACTATTCGACACTTTTTGGAAACTTTGTAATTTTAGGCTGATTGACTTTCTGAACGTGGACTGAATACGCCACAGTGACTACTACTCACCGCATATAATATGTAGCTATACGCATACCTGGATCTCTATACCCGTCAGGTTGTTCGTACCTGGACTGAGTTATGTACATCTGTAAGCATTGTCAGCGTTACCATGCCTGGACTTGACAAATCTACTGGAGTATCGACAAGAGGTATTCTTCTCTAGACTGAAGTAGGCTGGAAACCATGAGCTTGAGGTGCAAAATTGTGAATTGCATGACCCACAGACTCCATGTTTGCCCCGAGGATGGGGGTGAAGTTTATATAGGAAAATCATACTTTAGGGTATGTTTGGTACATTTTGAATTGGAAATTATTCAATCTTGACATAATATAACTATGAAACGACAGTTAGATACTTGAACAGTTTTCGGCTTGGGCCTGCCCCCGCGCCAAAGGGCTGTGGTCAAAGTGGTCAATTGGCTTAAATTTAAAAATATTATCCAGACCAAGATATGCTGAAATCAAGTAACACTCTTCCACTGAGCTAAAGGAATATGACCTGTCACTTCTACCCCGATCTTGCACGCTACTGTTGGATTACATGTAGTTCAAGTTACTTTTGTTTCAAAATGCATTCTTTTTCATTTGGCAACATTGATAACATAAATGCGTTCTGAACCTCTACTCGTATGTCAATATTCATATGAAGTATCGCTATTATTGGTAATAACTGTCTGAATGTTCTACTAGGAACCAGCGGGTGCAATACATACTGTACTAAGAAGAGAAGGAATGGGGTATTATAATATCTAGAAAGGCAGCTTTAGCAATAAGTCCTCAAACTCGTGTTTTGGGCAAATTAAATAAGAACGACAACAGAATGAAAAGAAAAGAGGAAAAAATGACGCGGTTTCAATCTATCAATGGATTTTAACTGCAATAATCGCTCTCAAAGTATGATAATTTGTACAAGATTTAAGAGATTTATTTTATCTTAAAACCAAAACAGGTAGATACAATGATATAACACATGTTAACCCTTTTTAGGCGATCATCCCGTATTCAGTGTAAACACTCAAGAAAGAAATGAGATATTGTCAGATTTAGGTTAACGGTATGGGATATGTTTTACTTTGAAGTTGCATTGTTCCCATTCGAGACACTCACCCATGATAAATACCACACAGGGCTTCATGTCAATATTTGACAAATGGCAATCGATATTTAATGTAATTAAAGAAGAGTTAGAAAAAAGGAAAAATGCATATATACGTTACTGTCCCGGGCTAACAGGACGTTTGGTTTATCCCACAGCGACAATATATGACACTTAATCGATAAATTATCAATCATTTTCCGTGTATCAGGCTGTTTTTAGTGTTAAAGGCCACATTTCTATTTCTATTACCTTAAATTTAGAATTCGTTGTAAACACTTGCTGATAAGCAATATATACGAAAAATAGTCTTGTTAGTTTTTGTAACAACACAACTTGGTCATCACAAATATTAAAGTAAGCGTTAAAAGTCAAACCAACCTGGATATATCTACTCACCTCAAACGTTGACGTTCAAACACATATGGGATGGTAATTAAAACATTACCAAAGATATACTACGCACCCATACGTACATTTGAGTATTAAATCTTAATGAGTAATGACATGTGCAGTATTTTATTTTCTTGTCTTGTTGAACTTGTGTCTAAACGTCAACATTTATTTACATGATTTGTAGGCGTGACTTCAGTATACGTTTCTACGAAAAAGTTCAGTTTGATAAGAACTATAGCGATCATATCGCTAATTAGGGCCAATACGGTAGACAAAAATGGCACCCTATTGTCCAAGCTTGATGTGATTCGAACCTGACGTCATCAAGTATGCTACTTAATTCTTGCACTTTGCTGATGCAGCAAACAATTATATTAACTTTATTTTACAAAACTTACAAACAACGTTATAACAACTTTTATACATCTTTCTTTTTGTCTGGATGTTAGCGAAACATGCAATGTGTTACAACATGTGAACTCTTTTCCCTATCCCCACCTACATGGGTGATAATTCACACATAATGATAAAAATATAAAGAAAAAGTGAGCAAGAGATTCTTAGTACCGCCCAAGTAAATTCATCTCTTTTGAGTTTCATGACATTTCCCCTAACGAACCTTTGAAGAGATTAAAGTATTTGGAAGCTGCCAAGAAATTATTGTTAATTTTTGGTTTGGTTTGTTTTAATTTTATTTAACGTCCTGTTAACAGCTAGGGTCATTTGTAGACGTGTCTCCATGTGTGTAGTGTATGCGTGCTTACGTGTGTGTATGCAGGAGGCAGTGTATATTGGTGGTCTTATTTTTATTCTTTTTCTGATTAAATATGGTGGTCTTATTTATATTCTTTTTTCTGATTATATATTTTCTATTTTTAATGTGACATATAACGATCTGTTTTTGTGAAAACAAATATTAATTTTGAATTTTGTTTCATATTGAAAATGTATTTTTAAAACGTTTAAATGAAATGTCACCAGACGATCACTAGCTTATTTGTTAACTTTACCAAATTTAATTTCTTACATGCTTCAACATGTATAGGCATTCGATGAGCACAGATAGTTTGTAGATATGGCGACGATTACCTAAGGATATACCGCCGAACGGAAATAATGACAAAGTAATGATTTAGGGAAAGCAGATGAATGTTGATTTCTTAAATATCCCTTATACAGCAGAGGGAGGAGAAACATCCAATTCCACAGTTAAGCGGAAGAGAAACATTATTCTTATTTCATAACATGTAGTATGTTACACCAGAAGCACCAGTTCCGCGCTATCACAAGGAGACAATACACGAACATATCGCAGCCTCCCAAAATACACACGCATTCACTACACGGATCAATCTTGCATGCAGGGGAGGCCTTCCTTAAATGACCTTAGCTGTTAATAGGACGTTAAACAAAATAAACCAAAACCAGAAGCACTTTTCTTTAAAAAATAATCGAATCCTGTTTTAATTTTTTTTTTCAGGGAACACTTTGTATTTGTCACTGTATTGAGAAATTACAACTTTATTGATTAGTTTCTACTTATTTTAAAGTATGATTTAGAATTAAATAATTAATTTTATTCTTACAGTGATGAATAATCAGAAAATTATTCAATTGATTTAAAGATGAAGATGGCATGGAGGTAAATTAATAGCTACTTGCGGTTATCACATACACATACACCAGTCAGTAAGTTATTTACATAGTTAACTGGTTGGTCTTTTTCTATAAGAATATCATACGAGATATTAACAAAAATCGATGAGTCTTCGTTACATAGCCAATTAAAATTGCATGCTGCCATTTTGTCAAACATGACGTTATTAACATATTGCACTGATTATTCCTCTACTCTCCGTAGTTTGGTAATGCAGTAACGACATCACGCTTCACAAGCATTTACAATCAATAGCATTTAGCTGTTATCTATATTTATAATTCACAAGGAAGAATAAATCGACATTTACACAAAAGAAAATATACGTGGTCTAGATAACCCACTTCGTGAATCAGACGCATGCCAATATTCAACAGGGAAGTTTAACTCCAAAATTTATATCGTGACCACCTTTGTCAGTTATCACAGCACCTGTAATATGTGTTGATGCAAACTGCATGCAGCCATTCGGATATTACATTCTTCGCAAAATAAGCAAAGACATTATAGAAAAAATGTTATGTTTTAAATATTATATTTGCATTGATCAAATCATATGATCTGATAATAGGAGGTTAATCAAATTGGGTTAAAAGTTAGTGGAACCCGCATATTAAACGTATGAAGAAATCATGAATATCAATTCAATGAAATAATTTGAAGGCATTAACGTAGTAATATTTTCAGTTGTACCTTAAAGTAGTACTAAATGTTGTGTATGTGTCCAAGTGAGCTGTGTCTCTGACAAAGAGTACACATTCTTGCATGTCTATGTAGGCTCACGACAAGTTCTATGGTTACAATTGTGATTTTATAATTACAAGTGCTATTTTTGTGCGTTATGAGGTCGATCATTTTGTTTTAGTCAGTAGTATGCTTTGCGGTAGTTAAGTCACTACACGAGGATACAGGTGGAATAAATGTCATAAAATATACATATTAACATAGTTTTAGTCAAAATGTGACTGACACACGATTCATAAATTCACCACTAATCTTTGGAGATCTCTTGACACTTTTGTTGTGTCTTTCTTTCTTTTGAGACAAAATTAAATAAATGGGTAAACTCTGCACTCTTTAAAAACAAAAGGTTCCCAACTCCCCAGATATGTTTGTTTTAATCTGAAATAAAAATATCAGTGAGCAATCCAGATTCTATATCTGCGTTCTTGCACGATACATATATCAAGATATCATTTTCCATATTTTAAAACGGTAAACAAACCACACTAATCTTTGTACCCCACCTCCGTATTGGTTTAACATTGGTTGAACTTGTTTATTTAGTTTGCAGATTTACTTAGGTCTGAAAATGTGATCTATCTATGTAATTTTCGCTGCATTTTAATATCCGCTTTTTTAGCCATTCACAACGGCGCTTTTGTCCTGACAGCGCATGGATTACATGTGGAGTGCAAAATACACACTGGAAAAATATTGGTGTTACAAGTCAAGGGCAAAGACATGACTTACCGAAAGTACTTAGTCTAAAAAATATATATTAATTTATAATGAAAATCGCCTTACTCTCGCAAGTAAAATATATGCAATCATTTTTCTGCTTATTCTACAATAAACATTTAAACACATTATTTTGACAACGGTTCAATATAACCATGTATATCTCTCTGTAATATGAATTGAGGTAGCCCAATTGATACAGAGTAACTGTTTTATTCCAATCCCGCGTTTTTTACGGAATTGAATTCTACTTTGTACTCTGTAATTTAATATCGAATTTGAGTTCTGATTTTGTAGTTGTTTGGTGGCGCTACGGTATCGATATAGGCTAAACAAATCAGTCTCTTAAAGTGGTCATTGAAATAGCCACAAAGGATTAGCTAATGTTTGCTTTGATGAAATATTTAACATAGATACTGGGCGAGATTATGTTTAAAATCAACTCCAAAAATGACTTTCGGATGTAATCAGAAATGTAATAGAGTCTTCCATATCAACGAATGCTGGCTACGGACATTCTACATGAGTTAGATTCACCCGATGGTAGAATGACAATACCCTATATACTATTATAACTATCGAATAGTCTTCTTCCACCTCTTTACGAACGAAATGTTCCTAAATCAACGCTCCAGAAACATTGAAATTATCAAAATTTCTGGACTGCGTATATATAAACAAATGTGATAAAGAGAAAACAATAAAGACCTTATTTGTAAGCCTGTGTAATAAACCTCGTTTTCCTGAGATTTTGTCACTTGTCGACAAACGTTTTTCCACGCTTAGTTAAACGACTTTATGAACACCTTTCGATTGTGGCGTTATAATATAACGCAGTCATCAGATTGCAACTTCACAATAGTAATGGTTGTTGACGAGCTACGATTGTGACATCATAAAATGTCAGCGCGTGTTGGATACACATAACTAGAACGAGTGTTTTGTCCGGGTCACGTGTATCGAACTTAGGTCGAGGAGAGACACAAATATAGAGATAGCATAACGACAATATCAGTCTTAGATGTAGCGTAAGGCTTGTCATTCCAGGTAATCACGCGCACACAACACCTTGAACCTTAATACTCATGATAAAATGCCTCTTACAATAAGTGGCCTCTGGTTATATTCTTCACTTATATTTGCATTACATTGTCACTATATAGGCTATTTGAGAGCTGTGTCGTTAATGGGACTTTTATTACCATGCATCACGATACATAATCCTTAGCATATTAATACAGCTCCGACCGACACTACAATAATCCAATGTAAATAAACATGACGGCTGATGAAATATCGCTGGGCATTGTGAGACTTGACAATGTATTGTGAATGTGCAAAGAAAATATAGAAATACCGTCTGTTACACTGCACTGATCAACAGGGGTTCGTTACAAATGTCTGAAATACACATATGCTATAGACCTATTGATACTTATGCTATAGACCTACTGATATGAGTCGCATTAAAGAATATTTAAGTGTATTTCAGAAATGTGAAACGAAGCCCTGTGCTCCGTCGCACGATCACTTACTTCAAACGCCATCAGTATCGAAATCACGAGTCTCGCAGTCGCGGTTTCCTCAGTGTCTGTGATATGTCAAATAACTAAGCAGCTTTAGAATATACCGAATGAATTCAGATACCCATACAATCAACAAATGAATTCACGCCTAGATTCTTCACAAGGTTTCGATTCGTGGACCGGACTAGAAAATGTATGGGTTCTCCTGCTCACACCTCCTCAATTAGGACCCCAGCGCGCTAACATCTGGGCAAAGAGTGAGAATAATATAAGTTGTAATAACTTGTTTCGTAATTGTTGTAAAAAGTTAAGTTGAATAAAAATATTGCTGCATTAGGAAAGTGCGAGAATAAGTAGCATACCTAATAACGCAAAGTTCGAATGAAATCAAGCTTGGACAACATAGCGCCATGTTAAATTCGTTAAAAGACTCAATTCTGACATTTTCTATCTGGTAAGATTGCAAAATAAACATGTATTTAATAATAAGTTATGGTTATACGATAACATGTAGCAAAGGTGCACCGGAATCATCTGTCGCTTTATCTGAGCATAAACACCTATTATTTGAATTTCATTCTTTATTAATGTTGTTAACATTAACGTCATTTGAAGCACTGGTATCACTTATGTAATAATGTATAAACTGGTTCACTTCCAAAGGGGTGATTTTAATTTGTTTTGTTTCCAATTTGTTTTCAGATAACATTTATAACAACATATTATTTGGTGACAGTTGAAAAAAATATAGTTTCTATGTATACATGCATGTAATTATGACATTTGCCTATCCATATCGACAGTTATTTTTACATACAGTCTTTTAATAAAATTCTAGCGCTCTTGATATATTTCTCCATTTTGTATCGGTGTCGTCAGTAAAAGAAAAAGGTAAAGAAATGTTGCCACTGTAGTTTTGGTAAAGCTAACTGTAGCGAACGCTCAACAGATGGTCAAAAGAGAGGCATTGTCAAGGGAGACATTAGGAAGAAGAAAGTTGTTAAGAAAGAAGAGAAAAGAAAAGATCCCATACTAAGAGATCCCTGCAGGTAGTCGTAAGAATTGTATCTGCTGCCCACATTGCATGATCGTAAGAGGCGACTAAGTATGGGACCTTATCTTTTCTCTTCATCCTAAATAACTTTCCTCTTCCTAATGTCTCCCTTGACAATGCCTCACTTTTGGCCATAAGTTGAGCGTTCACCCCTGTAAGGAAGGCTTTGGGTTCTGTCCCCTTGTCGAGACTTACAAACGTCTATAAATTGGTAGTTTCTACTCCTGCTAAACGCTCAGCAATTTAGGAGTAGGACGACTGGTTCGCCCGTTGTCAGTATAATGTGACTGGGTGGGTTGTTCTGCTGGGTATCTTCGGCATTATGTTTCAGTGAGGTAGCACTAAAAAGTCGGCATCAGTTCCGCGCTATCACAAGGAGACAATACACGAACACATCACAGCCTCCCAAAATACACACGCATTCACTACACACACGATCTTGCACGTTGGGTAGGCCGTCCTTAAATGACCTTAGCTGTTAATAGGACGTGAAGCAAAATAAAACCAAAACCCATACTTAGTCGCCTCTTACGATCATGCAATGGGGACAGCAGGTATAATTCTTACTCCCTGCCTGCAGAGACTTCAATTTGAAGATAAAATAATACAACACCTTATGAGAAAGGTTGTGCAGTAAAGCTGTTTTATCTCAGATTTTGTCAATTGCCGACGGAAATGATTTTATGAAGAACTTTCGATTGTAACGTAATAATAAAACGCCATCTTCAGATTGTGACGTCATCATAATAAAGATTGTTGATGATCTACCATAATGACATTATAATAGTAAAGGCCAGCGCGTGGTGGATACACATAACTAGAACAAGTTTTTTGTACGGATCACCTGTATCTAAC
>JAULCA010436709.1:0-10979 GCA_032360845.1 Crassadoma gigantea | reverse complement strand
TATTTTGATGAAATTTGAGTAAAACAATATTACAGTTATACAATATAACGGTTACAACTGTTTGAAGAATATGTGACATCAGCTTTATTCTTCTCTTAAAAATGACAAAGCCCAGTTGTCCTTCTCAGAAGAATATTCATGATCCACTACTGCAGAGACCTTTCTATTAAAACAGCCAGTAATAAACGTGTTTGCTTTGGAAAGAAGCTTTTTTTTCAGGTTGCCATTCCGGTCATATTCAATGCCATAACTACACATTATCATGTGTACTGAATTCTCAAAAGTAGGCCAAGGCTGACCCACCTGCCATTTGGGATTGAGAACCCTCTCCCATCGATTTTCTTCATGATCCTTCACTCTGTCCTTCAACTCCTCATTGCTTAAATGTCTTTTCATCGCCCTACCGGGCATCGCACCCTTAACATATTTAAGCTTGAACATTATCGTACATTGCTTCAAACATCCGACCCTGCCGCTACCGCCATCTTAAATCATCACCAGAAACTGTGTAATGAATTATAATACCAGAGCCGCTACCGGATCGGACTTCTGGACCGACATTTACGAATTCAATATCAGACCAAATCAATTTTCGTCGGATTTGTCCGACGGTCCGACACGTTTGGGACACACTGTATTTATATTCATTCACAAATATTTGGAAAAAAGTGGGAACAAGACTCGAACCTGGGAACTACAGATTGTCCCTACGAATGCTACGAATTTCACTTAAAAAATACGGAGTACAGATTGACAAGGAATTGCTACAGAGATGAAAACAAAATGAAAATACTACATTTGTTTTACTTTCTTTTGTTGTTATTGATATGAATTATGCAGAAAAATAAATAAAATGAAAAATAAGTTAATTTGGTACGTCTGCTTAAAGTAAAATTTCTTCTGTTAATTTTGGCAAACATTTCATGATTTGTCGTTAATCAGCATTCCGTCAGCAACTTATCAGTCGAGGTCAAATAAACGCTTTAACAAATGCATACAAACATCAGTTGGAAACGAGCGCTTTTAAGAACTTGCTTAAACATAGGCCACGTGTTTATCAATAGTCCTTGGGGAAGCCTTTGGTCTCGCTTTGAAACTACTGACAACATCACAAAAATGCTGATAATTAGCTTGAAAACTATCGACAGGCACTGAAAAGGGTTCCCAGGTCTGTAGACTAAATCGGGAAGTGGGGATATTAGTCTGCCATCCTCAAGACAGTCCTAGGAGTAATTATCAGAAGTTTTAGTGTTTGATAAGTGGGTAACAATGGTAATTAATTCTAAGATTACACTCTTGAATGTATACCATGTTGGCATCTGTATTTGCTTTATTTCAAATATCACTTTTTACATTTAACTATTTTCCACTATCTGATCAACGCCTCCTTCAGTACTTTCAGTACTTTGATTTGTTATGTGTTTAACAGGCAAGCGGTTAAGGCTTCGGGAGTTACGGAGGGTCCCTCGCTACACAAACATGCCGCTGATTTAGGAAGCAGGATGTTACAGAGCAAGAGTGACAGCACGAGGATTAATTATTTTGGTGCCTTTAAACGGAGGGAGCGTCTCATTCCGTCACAGGGTTTCTCAGCGTTACCGGCCAATTCTATCCACATATCGTTGTATCTGAACAGTTTATTGTCTAACGGATCTTCATTTGCTGTGCTTTCCTCGGCAATGCATGCTATCAAGTGGGCACATAGCATGAACGGTTTGTCGGATCCAACTATGAACGTTTTCGAGCTTAATTTACTAGAACCTTCAAAGCGTACAGCTAAGAAACCAGTATGTAAAAAGGACTTGGTTACCAGTGACATTTTGATTAGGCTTTGCAACATTTTCTCAGAATCTAATGACTTGTTAGTTGTCCGGGATTTAGCTATGATGTTGCTAAGTTTTTCAGGCTTTATGCGTTATAACGAACTCAGCAATTTGCATTGTTCTGATGTAAAGTTTTCGGAAGATTATTTCACACTTGTAAAACGGACCAGTACCGCTTTGGTAGTGAGATTGTTATTAGTAAAGGTGATACGGCTGCGTGCCCGTATGCCATGTTGATGAGATATATTCGTATCACAAGCATTGACATGGAGTCAGATGAGTTCCTGTTTAAACCAGCATATAGATCGGGCTCAGTTTGTAGTTTGATTCATAAAAAAACCTCTCAGTTACACGGGTGCTAAGTAGGCTATTTTGAAACGGCTGAGCCTGGTTTCGGAGGGTAGGAATTTCGGTATACATTCTTCGAGGTCAGGAGGGGCCAGTACGGCGGCCAAAAATGCTGGTAACGATCGCTGTTTTAAGTGTCACGGGCGTTGGCGCAGCGAGTCTAGCAAAGCCGGGTATGTCATATATACAAAAGCAGACATTAGACTAGAAAAGCCACGCAAACCACCTAAAAACATTAACCTATATAACAAAGCCAACTGGAACAACATCAGAAAAGACCTGACTAATCTTAATAAATATCAACTTTCATGACCTAGAACATCAAAACGCAGAAGACCTTTGGGTAAAGTTCAAAACAACACTTCATACATCTTCAGAAAAAAACCATTCCAACAAAATCACTAACATAAAAACACAGACTACCCTCGATGAACAACTCACTTCGCCGCCTCTCAAACAAATCTAAACGCCTTCACCATAAATCAAGTACAAACCACAAGCTCATCCACACATACAAAACAGTTAAAGGTGAAGTACAAGACAAACCCGCAACGCATACCTAAAATTCATTGAGAAGATAATCACCTACCTGCCAATAAGCGAACCTGAAGACCCAGCACAAGGATCAAATGCACACTGCAAATTTAAGTCAGGTAAAAAAGTATCTCTACTGTAACTTTTGCTCCCAAATGCAGAATTGATGCTTCGTGTATTATATAAAGTTAATATTTTTGTAGAAAAAACATGAAATTTAATAATCACATTTTATGACCAGAATATATTACATGTATAATGTTGATATACAATGGTTATCTAAATTAGTTAAGAGGTATATCACTGATTCCGATAAGCAGTTGTTCAGATAACTGCTGCACAGATCTAGATGCATTGTATTATTCAAATTCCATATGTTGATAAGTACATCAAAGCAGTTGTCCAGTGTACAAGTAACAATTATGTGGGTATTATATAAGATTATAAGTATTTCATATAATAGCTGGAAACATAAATAAAGATGACACTGTTTCAGCATATAATGTAACATGATGTAACAGCAGGGGACGGACATGGATAACACTTTATGGAGCATTAGGATAATTGATATTCTACTGTATTAAACAAAGTTGGACGTCCTTTAGGTGAATATACCTCCTATAGCCTTGACACCTTTCCCCACACAATGTGATGATCTGAATAGGGTACAGGGAAAGATCCAGTTGTTGCTGAACCAGGAGGGGAGAAGATGTAAATCCAAAACTCAACCATGGGTTTGAGTTGGTTCCTTTATATACTGTACGAGTCCATATTTCTCCACAAATTTAAGAGAAAATAAACTGCATAAACAGTAATTTTGTTTTTTGACTATGTTTCCAACTTTGCTTCATAATGTCATTACAAAATGTTTAGCATTTAAGAGATGTAAATACACATATGCGATTAGACAGCGAGGAACCAATGGCATCATCTTGGCGTACACATATGAATGTTTGAAACAATCAAACTTTTATTTACCTTTGACCATTGAAATAAAACCTTGTCAATAGCAAAATGCACAATCAAGGCACTAGCCTGATATGTAAACAAAATTTTGTCAAGATCACTTAAACGGTTTTCAAGTTGTAGCCCGGAAAGGAAAGTAAACAGTAATTTTGTGCTTTTGACTATGCTTCCATGGTAACAGAAAAAATATATAAAAAAATGAAATGTCGTCAATAGGAAAAGGCACAACTAAGTCACTAACCTAATATATACAGAAAGTTTTGTGGAGTTGAGTGGAACAGTTTTGAAGTTGCATCCCGGAAAGGAAAGTAAACAGTAGTTTTGTGATTTTGACCGTTTCCATGGTAACAGAAAAAAAATATATAAAAAAATGAAATGTCGTCAATAGGAAAAGGCACAACTAAGGAACTAACCTAATATATACAGAAAGTTTTGTGGAGTTGAGTGGAACAGTTTTGAAGTTGTAGCCCGAAAAATCCCTCAGACGGACGGACCGACGGAAGGACGGAGCCCAATTTAATACCCCCCACAAACGCGTTTCGCGGGGGATAATTGGAAAAAGTACAACGAAGAGCAGCAATCAAAGACATCATCTAATGAACTCAATCTCTGCTCTGATTGCTATTATTCCACTAAATACTCAGATTTTTCTCAATGGATGTCCAGACCTTGATGCTAATATGAATATTGTTATCCTGGAGATGACTCGGAGATTCATTACTGACTCTAGACGTTTCTAATAAACCGCATTAAACTAATAAATTATATTTACATTTACTATTTATACAATTACAAACATTGGTCAGCTTATTTTCATCTGTCTTACCTAACATAACGACTGCACAGAACAGTGAATGGTCTTTTTTATCTATCTGTGCATTCCACCTATATAGTTGCAGGACGTTATGAGCAATAAGCTAACATATATTTATTAGCATTGTTAATACTATCACGTCATTTTTTCCTTCCATTAGTGTGTGTTTGATAGTCATGATAATAAGGATGATAATGATTAATTAATAATGATATCAATACTTATATTTCAATATATTTCTTGTTTAAATCTGTCTGTATTATTGTAAATTGCATGTTCATCTGTATACTATTTATGTCTATGAGGAGAGGGCTTTCATAGGCTTTACCTGTTGCCCAATTCCTTTTGTATCTGACATCTGAACAATAAAATTATTCTGAAATGAGAGAGCAGCACGATACGTCCTAAACAAATACCATAACACAAGTTCAGTCACAGATATGATACACAACTTGCAATGGCCAACACTACACACACGCAGAACAAGAACACGTATTATTCTTCTCTACAAAAAAACGCACCAACAAGTAGCAATACACACCAACAATCTCATCTCCCGGCAGACACCAGAACACGTCATGGACACGACCTTAGTTACAGACATATCTTCACATCCAAAGACACATACAGACACTCATCCTTTCCATACACCATAATACAGAGGAACCTACTACCCAAAACAGTCACTCAATCAGAAACACTAGCAGAATTCAGGACCACAACATACGCCATAATTGAACACATGCAAACACAACAACTGAACTAAAACTCACTGTTTTTAGCCAATAGCAAAAAAGAAATAAGGGGGAAAAACATCCCTCTTTATAACAACGCACAACAAACAGCACAGGGCCCTATTCCATAATCGTAACTTTTGACGGAGGAATTTCTCTTGATGAAGCGGAAGAAGCTGTTCAAATACATAAAGGTCGTTGTTCGGCTGGAGTTTATATGGTACCTGACTCCGAGATAATGGTAAGTACTGACACTGTGTTATCAGCCGGGGGGCATAGCTATTATGGGATGTCGACGAGCACCAGTACGAATCCCGTTTATGGGTTTTTTTCCATTACGAATCGATTCGGACACAGTTACACTATCCGGTGTCAGAAAGGCTAGACAGCAAAATGTGTGTGAGTAGTTCATAGAATACAAGGCTGAATCACTGCTTATACTTTGGCACAGCTTATCGCTCATACTCGTATTAGTACGCATTTCTCCAATAGAGAAATATTTATATATATTTAATGCAGTCCTATAGAAGGCCTTAAATACAGTAATCTATCTGCCAGGCTATGTCACCAGTATGATTTACATTATTTTTATTACAGGTATTTGTATTCAAAGAAAAGGTGATGGTAAGCTGACAGAACTTGTGCCGCATCGTCTGCACACAAAGGTTTGGGCAACACGATTGGGTATTACAGACAGTATTGAGTATTAACCAATATTCAAAAACTTTTCATATTTATTACTTAGATATTTTTGTTTGCACAAAAGAGTAATTAAATGACAAATAGTGTGTGTTATTCAAATCTGAATAGAATGATTTGCTATATTTCCCATATTGGGCCTTGCCCCTCAGGCCCCTGGGGGGCCAGATCCACAGTTTATACAAAATTGGTTTCTGTTCACCAAGGCTTCTGACCAAATATGGAACAAATCCTTTCATTCTTACAGAAGAAGACAATTTTTAAAGAATTTGCTATGTTTCCCCTATTTGGTCCCGCCCCTCATGACCCTAGTGAACCAGACCCGCGGTTTATACAAAATTGGTTTCCCTTCACCCAAGGATGGCTCAGACCAAATATGGAACAAATCCTTTCATTCCTACAAAAAAAGAAGGATTTAAAAAAAATTGCAATGTTTCCACTGTTGGGCCCTGCCCCTAAGGCCCCTGGGGGGCAAGTCCCTACAGTTATTCAAAATTGGTTTCCATTTACCCAGGGATGCTTCACAGTAAATATAGACAAATCCTTTCATTCTTACAGAAGAAGAAGGATTTTTAAGAATTTTCCCTTCATCGAAGGATGTTTCAGACCAAATATGGAACAAATCCTTTCATTCCTACAGAAGAAGAAGGATTTAAAAAAAATTGCTATGTTTCCCCTATTCTGTCCCGCCCCTCATGACCCTAGTGAACCAGACCCGCGGTTTATACAAAATTGGTGTCCCTTCACCCAAGGATGCTTCAGACAAAATATGGAACAAATCCTTTCATTCCTACAGAAAAAGAAGGATTTTAAAAGAATTGCAATGTTTCCACTGATGGGCCCCGCCTCTAAGGCCCCTGGGGGGCCAGTCCCTACAGTTATACAAAATTGGTTTCTGTTCACCAAGGATGCTTCAGACCAACTTATGGAACAAATCCTTTCATTCCTACAGAAAAAGAAGAAGGATTTTAAAGAATTTGCAATGTTTCCACTGTTGGGCCCCGCCCCTCAGGTCCCTGGGGGCCAGACCCACAGTTTATACAATATTAGTTTCCCTTCACTAAATGATGCTTCAGACCATATATGGAACAAATCCTTTCATTCCTACAGAAAAAGAAGGATTTTAAAAGAATTGCAATGTTTCCACTGATGGGCCCCGCCTCTAAGGCCCCTGGGGGGCCAGTCCCTACAGTTATACAAAATTGGTTTCTGTTCACCAAGGATGCTTCAGACCAACTTATGGAACAAATCCTTTCATTCCTACAGAAAAAGAAGAAGGATTTTAAAGAATTTGCAATGTTTCCACTGTTGGGCCCCGCCCCTCAGGTCCCTGGGGGCCAGACCCACAGTTTATACAATATTGGTTTCCCTTCACTAAATAATGCTTCAGACCATATATGGAACAAATCCTTTCATTCCTACAGAAGAAAAGGGTTTCAAAGAATTTGCTATACATTGCTCCTATCGAGCTCCACCCCTCAGCACCGAGGGGGGCCAGATCCACGGTTTATACAAAATTGTTTTCCATTTACCCAAGGATGCTTCAGACTAAATATGGAACAAATCCTTTATTTCTTACAGAAGAAGAAGTATTTTAAAGAGTTTGCTATGTTTCCCCTATTGGGCCCACCCCTCAGGCCCCTAGGGGGCCAGACCCACGGTTTATACAAAATTGGTTCCCCTTCGCCCGAGGATGTTTCAGACCAAATAAGGAACTAATCCTCTCATGCCTACAGAAGAAGGATTTTAAAGAATTCGCTATATTTCCCCTATTGAGCCCCGCCCCTCAGCCCGCAGGGGATCCAGACCCAAGGTTGATACAAAATGTGTTCCTCTTCTCCGAAGGATGCTTTTGACCTAATTTGGTCGAAATCTGCTGGGCCGTTCAGGACAAGTAGTGTTTTAAAGGAAAAGTTGACGGACGGACGACGGACGGACGCCGGACGCTGCAGTATGACATAAGCTCATTTGCCCTTCTCCAGACAAAGAACTTCTACAGTCATTTTCTCTGCATGGATGGAAACATCACCAGGGGCTTTATTTAAATTGAAATTTTAGGACCCCCGAGCTATCCGTTCACCTTAAGGAAGGGGGTAAAGTTTACTATAGTTTATTTAGGGAAATAACACTTTTGGGTGTATTTTAACAATTTTCTGAAGGAAATTATTTTTACTTGGTGAGAATTATCCCCGGATGATTATGGTTTTAAATTGAAAACTTGGATTCCTACCCTATCCCTAGGAGCCAGATTAAAAAATAAAAAAAATGATAGCAAAATTTTCATCTTGCTATCATTTTTGACTATATCTTGTGCTAGATATGACTTATAAACTATGTATATATGAGGTATATCTCGTGAAAACTGTGGTTTAAAAATGTAATTTTACGGATACGTTTTCCCTATTAGTACTTTTATTAGAGATCTAATAGAGATTAGAGAAATAAGCCCCTAAAGTATACGTATACGTTTCCGCACAAGTTTATACGTTTATTAAACCTGTCAAATAATTGATTTATTATATTTGAGATATATAGGCTTATATAGAAACCTCAGAAGTACTCTGAGTTGTCATTGTGGGGCATGGGCGAAATCGTGCATGTTATGCAGTAGACTTTTTACCGCACTACTATTCAGGTACATCAGTGACTGACAATGCCAACGGCCTTGACGGTTGGCTTATGTCAAGCCATATTGATGATTTGATTACTCTGCACTGTAAAACATTCATATTTCGCGATTATTTAGTTCAGCTTTAGTTAAAACATATTTTATTGACAAAATATTGACAAAGGGATTGGTCAGTAAGTTTTTCCAACTTATTAATTGACTTCTCCCGTGATACAGACACATATAATAATATACAATTGTCACATGATGGTAAGAAAATAAATATGTTATTAATGAATTGTATTCATTGAGAGGAAAGAGAGGGAGAGCGAAAGAGAGAGAGAGAGAGAGAGAGAGAGAGAGTGAGGGTGGGGGCTGTGCAGCCTTGGCTAGTTTTATATTGCCATTTAGCGAGATGTTGGGGTCACCTTTGCAAAAATTATCAATGTTTATGTCGCCTTCGTACCATTCTTATTAGATAATAAGTGTTCTTCTTATATTAGAATACAAAGGACAAATCAGGAAAAAAAATGATAACAATCTTCACACCTACGAGCAGCTGAACCTATTAGATTAGCTCTGAAAAGATCATAATTTACTGAGCTAGCTCGATTTCTAAGACGACAAAGAAGTATATTTATTTTTCTGGGTCCAAAGTTTACAAAGTGCTTGCTTAACAAATTATTTACTATCATAGACTTTTTTACAATAGATTTGAAAGAATTTAATGAGGGTGAGTTTCGTACAGTGTTGTTCAAGTTGTTTCAGAGTTATAATGTCGAAGGAAAGAAAGATTTTTTTGATAGTTGTAAATGGAAGTGCTGTTCACGCAGTAAATGTGCATTTCGCATATTATACGGAGCTATATTTCCAAAGGGGTAACGAACCGGTTTCTTGATATTAGAAATCGTTTTTAGTGAATATGGGCAGCCCTGTGACTATTCTTGCAGCTTCTAGATGGATTTTTTCTAGTAGCAGGCCCAGGTTTCATCAACGTTCCTTAACTTAAATGTTTCCTTAACTTAAATTCGCTAAGAGATTCCTTAGCTAAGGACTTCCAAAAAATGTGTTTCATGAACGTTCCTTAACTTAACTAAGTAGCTCCTTAGCTAAGGGAAATTTCCTTAACTTTTTCGCAGCCTAAGCGGCCTTAATGGAACTCTTTTGCCAGAAAAGTACAGGAAAACAATATAAACAAACGATGTATTTTCAAGGATTTGGATCTTCTTGTGTTTCCTGAAACAAATTTCAGATCTGGGAACGGGAGAGAGGTTACTCTTCTCGCCTCAATAAATATTGCTGTCTATCTTGATATATCCCGATGAGTAAACGATTTAATCGGCAATTTCAAGCGGAACAGCCAGACGTCAAGACTGTACCCAAGAATATAATTCTGTGCTGTACAGTACCTAAAATGTGATGTAACACGATTTAGTGCGTAATTTATTTACTTTTCATTTATACAGTAGACTATTCAATTTTTATCCGGGTAATAGAGATGCAAAATACCAACTTCTTTTGTCTACAACGTAAATCTTAAATACGTTTACTATAATTTAACACAGGGGCTGTTACAAATGATATTATACATGTATATGAGATGGGTCGCGGTTATACACAGAATACACACATATCCTCCAAAACCGCGAACCAACTTATATATAATATCATTTGTAACGAACCCCTGTGCAATAGTGAGACGCTGTAGCTATATATAGATAGGCAATCTTTGGTCACTGATCACACCCTTATACATGATGGGGAGCCATGCAGGCTCATATGAAATAAGAAAAAAAATATATAAAAGGTGTGTCTATAAATCCCAGGGAAAAACATCAATTTATTGGCATATTTAATTTTGACCAGTTAGAAATGGCAAGGACTTGGATAAATCTAATTCCGTGGAAATGGTTTTGCAATTTTTTTTATTGTTTAAATCCTTAATTTAAAACCAAAGTGGAGAAAATCCATACTTTTATATATTAACATGAGAAATTAATCAACATTTCATGAAATAATATATTAATATTTCAAAATTTGAAATTCAATGACCATGTTTTCAATATTAAACAATATATGACTATCTATCTTCCAGGGTCTGAACCAAAAGAAAAAAAACAATCCCTATTTACATAAAGTATTTATAAAATTATAAAAATACTAGGCTTAACAACCAGACTTAATTTGTTTAAAGAAAAATCATGTGTCAATATTGCTTACTAAAGTATTTCTGTTGAATTAACTGGTAGGAATTTTGTCAAATCAGTTTTTACACACCTTTAATAATAGCTTTCTGTTAAAGAAAGAAGCTATGATGAATATTCCTTCCTCATATGTAAGCAGTTTTTTTTGTTTTAAATAGAGGAAAGGGAAGTGAACTTTTAAGATATTAATGGAATCCCCCAAATGAATTTGTATTCAGATTTAAAAACTTTCCAGTGGTAAAATATTAA
>JAULCA010436698.1:0-10981 GCA_032360845.1 Crassadoma gigantea | reverse complement strand
GTCCCCTGGTCGAGACATACCAAAGTCTATAAAAATGGTAGTTTCTACTCCTGCTAAACGTTGAACAAAAAAAAAGCTAAACCAAACCGTTAAAGGGATTCCCAGGGGACAGAACAGAATAGAAACTTAAAATGTATTCAAGTATACCAAAGTTGTTTCATAGCCCACGACAAACAAAAGAAAAAACGAAAAAAACGACAATAAATAAAAAAAATCTGCTGTTCACAGGTTACGGTGGAGCTGTTATTGAATGCTGTCCATTAAAGAAGAGCGAGCGAGAAAAAAGGTATGCAAAAACCATTAAGTATTAGAATACAAAATTGAAAAGTCAGAAGCCAGATTGTAAAACTGCAGACTTCTTTAAAACTTTATAA
Organism: Crassadoma gigantea; assembly: GCA_032360845.1. NCBI lineage: Eukaryota > Metazoa > Mollusca > Bivalvia > Pectinida > Pectinidae > Crassadoma > Crassadoma gigantea. The sequence goes on along the minus strand of JAULCA010436698.1, from coordinate 10,607 downwards.
GTGCATTTTCATAACCTTTTTGCTTTTATGATGAGGATTATAATTTATATGTAAGAATGTACTTCGCGGCTCATAGAAAGCTGAGGGGTGAGGCCATGGAAGTCCACAGTCTGTGCACAGAGTGCAAAAACATTGAATGGCTTTCCTGAGGGTCAGAACTAAGAACCTAGAAGGAGTAAGCCCTCCAGGGGAAGCTCAAAGTGGGTCACTTGTTGCAAAACTAAATCAAAAATATTTTTACATATGTATATCGTGAATATTAGAGAAGGTAGCTGACTTTCCAAATTGCTGTTTTGCGGGGTCTTATGAGGTCACCGAGAGTGCAAAACCTTCAAAAGACTTCTCTGAATCCATCCCACAAGTACATTTTCTTTTACAGTTAACAAAATTATGTTAAGCTGAATTGATACTAAGGAAGGGGCTGTCCCAAATGTATTTACTTACTGTCCATAATTCTTTTGTTGTTATTACATTATATATTACTCATATTTAATCACAATGCTACACAAGTCTTTTATTGAACCACTACGGGTCTGTTAAATCGGATGAAATATATAGTTTATATACTTGCTGAAATAGTTACCAACACAGGAGAGACCACAACGGCAAACAAATGGTCGACAAAAAAATGCAACAGAGTGGCTGTGGTGACCCATAATTACCAAAATGACCGGCATATTTCGGATAGTTTAAAATTGTTAAGAGAGTTTCCTTTCCGAAAAAGAGATTTAAGGTGTGAACAAATTTGTATATAACTTTGTTTTCGTGGAGACTGAAGGTCGACGTTATCTGATAAGTGTTTGACTGTAAATTGTTCATATGGTTTGCTCTGTTATTCGATAGAATAATTGGAGCGTTACATGCCTGTAGTATTTTAGGCCAAGGTGTGCGGTGTTATTTTGTTATTTAATTAGTGTCAAATTTGGCTTTCTCAAAAATGCTTCGGCGAAATAGATAATAGTGTTCGCAGAATGCTCTGATTCTAAGATTTTCTATGAATACAACGCTTACGCATTATTTAACTCCTCCGATATGATTCAGAAGATTGCAGCAATATTATCATCTATCAGTTAGTTTGTCTATGTTCTTTTTCAATTAAAAAACAACCCCGCAAAAATACCAACCAAATTTCTAAACATGTTTGTAGACCACAGTGTATTGATATCGCCATTCCTGACGACGATCCGCAATTCACAGGTCATTCATGCATGGAATGTGTCCGGTCAGCTGGGACCCTAGCGGATTTTAGAATTCCAGGTAAAGTTGTTCGTTTTTAATTGTTATCTTAGAAAAATTCATTGATACCGTCCTTGCCTTCATTTGTTAAGTTTAATGTTATCCATTTTTACGTCCTTTTAACAATAAACGTACTCCTATTTTGTAATGAATGTTTGCTTGAGCGACATTTTGTTGTAAGCGTATATCTGATGCCGACTTTTCTGTGCTTCCAAAACAAAAATCTTGATTCAAGTTTGTCGAGTCTTGCATCTCTTGAGCTTTTCCTATAGAGGGAATACGATTCAATTGCTTTGGTGTCACCTTGTTTAACGTCCTTCTAACAGCTAGGATCATTTAAATGTGTGCCCCATTGTGAGTTGTGTAAGCATGCATGTGTTTATTATGTGTCGGGCACAGGGTATGTTGATGTATTTGCCTCTTTGTGATAGTTTGGATCTGATGCCAACTTTGTACTGCTATATCACTGAAAAACATTTATTAGATCTCACAATGTTACACGATGTGCGGTCTACGAACTGTGTGTATGCAGAAGGTGCGGACAATAAAATCTGGATGATTATTGCTTGTGCACGATGGACGAATGTTGTACGATAACAATCGTGAGTGTAAATTGAGAAATTGTTCAATACAAACGGTTTCGTGGTTAAAAATTAACATTGAACTTGAAAATTATGTTACTTTAGCGTAGCGTTTGTTGATGTCTGATATTAACTGATTCAGAATGAGATAATCGTTAAATACTGTTTTCGGAATGAGATAAGAAATAACAAGAAAACACAAGATCTAATGATATTAATACCGTTAAGACAATATAGGGAGCTCGGAGCAAGTTCGGCACTTTTTTAGGCCACAATCATTTGATGGTGGGCTAATCAAATCACCCTGTCTCCGTCTGTCGTCCGTCCTTAAACAATTCTTGTTATCGCTATTTCTCAACTTTCTCAAATTTTATATGTAAGTTCCCCTGAGACTTTAGTTGTGAAGGGGCTTGTCTAATAAATACCATGGCCGACAGGCAGCCATTTTTATATTTTTTGATTGTGAAGGTTTGTTATAGCCATTTCTCAGTAAGTAACAGAGGGGTTTTTTTTCTCATATTTACTATGTAGGTTCCTCTTTGGCCTTAGAATAAACAAAATGGCCGACAGACAACCATCTTGGATTGTGACAGTAAAGGTTTATCACTATTTCTCAGGTATAACTGGAGGGATCTTTCCTACATTTGTTATGTAGGCTTCACTAGGTCTGTATATGTAGGTTCACTAGGTCTGTAGTTGTGCATGTATAATTTTGAGAATGATTACGCAAACAAAGGTCAAAAGGCAGCCATCTTGGTTTGTGACAATGAAGGTTTATTATTACTTTTTTTTCAGAAAGTACTGACGGGATCTTTCTCAAAGTTGATATACAGGTTTTTCTTGGTCCTTTGTTGTGTATGTTACTTTTGAGACTGATCAGATAAACAAAATGGCCGAAACTGAGCCATGTTGAATTTGAAAGTGAATGTTTGTTATCGCTGTTTCTCAATAAGTAGTGGAAAGATCTTTCTCAAATCTTATATGTATGTTTCCTTAGGTTCTCAGTTGTGCATATATACTTTTGAGACTGATCAGAAAAATAAAATGGAAGACAGGCAAATGTCAAATTCTTTTCTCTAAGATAAGATATTCTATGAAACCTACTTCCTCTCAGCTTTGTGCTGAATTTGAATCTTTGAAAATTACAAATATATCAATTAAAAGTGACTATTTTTCAATTTATTACATGTACGTATTCAAATAATATGATATGGCATATCGAGCAACTTAAAGATTTACACATTATTTGATTATATCGGTGTAGGCTTTATTGAATAACAACAATTCTTGTTTATCCATGATTTTGTATAGACAAATTCAAACGAATTAATATAACTTTTATACAACCTAAAGCATTTAAAGAGTTATGGTGTGGCCATGTTAACGTCTGGTTGTGTTTTCATAACGGTCATACGGTATCTCATATCAGCTCTTTGCATCAGGTACAGGTCAGGTAAAAGTTCCGGTCACTCATCACAATGTTATTTACCTGTACGTATTACTTCGGAAACAGACCCATTGATAGTCTAACGGTCACTGCACACAACGGGGCGAACGTTAAATCGTAATGTTGTGCGCACTATATGTGTTGTGCTAATCCACAACTGTACCATGCACCCAGCACAACGTTTCGTCCGGCAACATTATACTGACGGGTAAATCAGTTTTTGCCATAACTATGGATGCTGAACGTTAATGAGGAAATAACAACTACAGTTTTAAGGACTCGGCTATGTCCCCGGCTGAACGGTTTTGTTTTGTTTAATATTGTTTAAAGCCCTATCAACGGTTATGGTCATTAAATGGCGCGTCTTCCTTGAGCAGATTTAATGTGTTATAGAAATGGATACTTTTAGAACGTTTGATTTACAGCGGAAAAATTGTCGATTTATTTTACAATTTTGTATGATAGGTCCTAGACATCAGATCAATGACATTACAGCCTTTATAGACGGTTCCAGTACTTACGGCAGTGAAGATGAACGAGCGGAGGAATTAAAGGACCATAGTACAGGTATGTTTTTGTACGTTATCATAAAAAAGCTTTATTGGGCTATATTGTTTGCCTGTAAATTTAATGCTATTGGCAACCTACATCTAACGCTTATAATCTTAAAGTTTGATTATTATTTATGAAACTCAATACAAGTAGGGTGACAGAACACAAGCTGACTACAATTACTCTATCATCATGCCAAGTTTTTAACTTTTTCCACGATTTGGAATCGCACTTCTTCGAGCTGTCGTGATTATCAAAATTCTATGACGTTTCTAGTAAATCTTCAAAAAAACTCAAAACAATGAATGGACACTATATCAGTAATTGAATAAAATGACAATAACTCATTAGGTTTGAAACATTTTCAAATTTTCGATGTAAGGCTGCGACTCCATCCTTAAAGTTACCCAAGATATAAAGTGGTCACTGTTTGAGCAATAAAAGGGCCATATACTGTGTGTAAACTATTGTTATTAAACTCATCTTTACTTGCATGGCAATTAAGCTTCTTATGAAGTGTGAAGCCAATTTTTATTCCGTAGAAATGACTCGGGATATCGAGCGGACACTGTTCGACAATTAAATACAGCGGCATTACTGTGTAAATTACATTAGGATAATAGCAATTAACGTAATCGTCTAAAGTTTCTTGATAATTAACCTTCATGTGGTGTTTGACCGTAATCTGTTGCAAACTAATCTAGATATCAAGCGGACACTGCTTCAGCGATTACATTAAGAAACATTATAATGTAAATTTGAATATTACAACGGGTATTGATGGTTATTGAACCGTCTGAGCTTTTTTGGTATTCAACTTTCTAATGAGTTAATGCGTTGAGAATTACTTGAGAAAAAGAGTATTTCAGAAATTGAAAAAAAACCCATATCTGTAAGTTTTGATAGCATGACAGTAGCTATTTAACCTTGAATTTAATCTGTTAAAATGACTCGTAGTTCCGAGAGGACACCGTTTTAGCAATTGAATAAAGTGGGATAACTCCGTCCAAACCGTCAGTTAGTGTTGCCTTCAAACACACCCATGGTTTTAAGGAATCAAACTTCCTATAAAGTTTGTAAGTGAATTCGTTGAATATTACTGTAGATATCGAGCACACACCGTGCGCGAAAATCCACAGCAGGACACGCTACCTAGGTTTATTGTGCTGATAGACACAATTTTTTTTTACTAAAGGCAAACTGTTGGAGAAGAGAAATGGCTTTCCTCCCGAGGATACAGACCCAGATGCATGTGTTAAAAACTTTCATGATTTGCCTGCTTCCTCTTATTACTGTCCTAAGGCTGGTAAGCTAAATAGTTTGGTTTGGTTAAAGTTTCTTTAACGTCCTAGTTTTGTTGTGTTTTTGTTTTGTTTTTGTATTGTTTAACGGCGAATCGACAATGCAAGTCATTTAGGGCCAACAATACTGTTAAAAAGGACATCCACGAAAATAAACACATTAAACATCAACTTAATAAGAATGTTGATGTGCTTGCTTCCTTGTGATAGCGCAGATCATCTGACGTCGACTTTATAGTGCTATCTCGCTGAAATACCATGCCGAAAGCGCCCATCACAGCATTATGTAATCACATTACATGAAAACGGATGAACCAAATATTTGCACTCCCCTAATTGCCGAACTTAACAATTTTTAACAACTTTGGTCATGTATGTCCTGGTATCGGGACAGAACCCATTGCCTTTCTCACCTTGGCCACCGCTCAACATTAAAGCTAAAGGTGAGGTGTTGCAAAGCAAGGCGCTAGGAAATAAAAGTTAGTTAGCAGTAGAAAGAAGCATAAAGATCCAAAATACCGCCATGGGTGCAGCATATTTTTGCTGCAGGGGGTTCCCACATAGATCGCCACTTACGTAACATGTAGTATGTGTGTAACAGTAGGTGTTTTCTTTTCCCGGTCCTCCACCAGAAGGGGTAAGCTAAATAGAAGCACAATGAGTAAATCGCTTCTATAGAATTACCACATTTTCTGCTGTTCAATACTTAAAGTCCCGATGTTAATGCTGCGGCTGGTGTTCTATTCCACTTCAAGCGAAGCCGTTCTCAATACTTTTTTATTTATAGCTGACAAAGTAATGATAATAACAATTGAAAATGAGTATAACGTTACATACTGCAAAAATATTTTTGTTTGATAATCCACAGGAGATAAAAGATCCAGCGACATTTCTCATCTGACTGTTTACCATGTTCTCTTTTTGAGAGTTCACAATGATCTCGTTAAGAAACTGCAGGACATGAATGCTGACTGGGAACCCGAACGCCTATACCAGGAGGCAAGGAAGATTGTTGGTGCGATCCTTCAACATATTACCTATAAGGAGTGGCTCCCCCTCTTCATCGGAGAAAAATTGATGCAGGAGAATAACCTTAACATTGGGACACCATATCAGTATAACGACAAAATAAATCCCTCTATAACAAACGAATTTGCAACTGCGGCCCTTCGCATCGGTCACACCCTTGTTACAGGATCCATGAAGCGTATGAACAGAACATATGACATAATAGATGAAAAAATGAATCGAGAAGCATTTTTAGACCCCTATCTAACCTTTAAGAATGCACCAGAGGTCATGAGGTGGATGACAACAGCACCAGCACAAAAGAGCGACAGGTACATTGTCAAACAAATTATAATAATTCTGCTAACATCTTTTTATCTATAACAATATATATAATGCTTTTATCTTTACAAAATTCCTGATGATTTAATGTGTTTGTTTTTTAATAAAGAATTCGAAGATAAGAAGTATATAACATAGTAGTTATTACATAAAAAACCAATAGTTCTATCATCTCTGGGAAAAAATGATACCACATTTGCATTTACAGTTTCATTAACGGGGTTAAATGTATAACGACGTAATATATAATTCTATAACGTTTGCTTTTGCAGAAATGACTTTGCATAGTTTCAAGAAACACCTATTTCAATATTTTACCTTCAATAATCATTCTTTCAATAATGTTACATCATAAAATCAAAGTGCAAACATTTCAATTTAATACAATTTTTTTTTATTTTATTTACCGAGATAGGACATATATTTTATAATTTATGGTTTCACAATCATCAAATTGCTTGGATATTTATCGTTAACATGGTTAAAAGTTCACATTGGAAACATACTCGTATAATATTGATTTACAGGTTTGTCAACCGCGACTTTATCGATTTCCTTTTCGCAAACATTGATGCGAATTCCCCTCTTGATCTGGTATCATTGAATATCCAGAGGGGGCGTGATCATGGCTTGCCTTCATATGCGGACGTTCGTGAACAATGTAATCTTGGAAAGATTGAGAAATGGAGCGATATGAAGGATCATACGAGTGCTGTAAAGGATGCTTTGAAGGAAGCTTATCCTAACATGTAAGCATCAGTCAACAGATAGAAATATTTTAAATGGGAGTTATTTCCAAACAAATAACATGTCTACATTACATTGAACCCACTACATTTTAAACACTCGTCTTCGGAAATAAAGAGACTATTACCTATAACTGCTACACTTATTATACTCTTTGGGATCTTTGTATTTCTCTGTCCAATACTTTGGAGTTATCCAAGTGATCGCGTGATGTTGACTGGGATAATTTCAAAGTATTGAAGAGATAGCAATTCGTTCAAGCAGTAGATAAGGGAAGCTATCCGGATACGTCGCAGTTGGCCAGTTCTAATTCAAGATGAGGAGGTTCATAGTCTCGCACATCTATGACCAATTATTGAACAAACCGTAGCTGAATCGAATCAGTTCGGTTCATATAAAACAATGTATTGTTCATACATGTACGCTTACAAAGAGCCAAATCGACATCGATTTGTAGATAATTCTTACATACATATTTTACACTTTCTGGTCATTTGTCTGGTGAGTGTAACAGCGTATATACCGTACAAATCAACGCAACGTCACATATTAAAACTAGCTGACTGTGCTAAAGGAATCTTTTCACTTACCTTTAAAATATTTCGTATATTTGTACTTTCATTTAACTTTGTTTTCATATTCGTATCCCTATGGTGATCGAGCAAAACGAATATCTTGTGAATCATGTAAATTTGCCAGTATTTATATATATGGTCCTATGCTAATCGGATCGAACGTAATTATCAACGTAAACATTTCAACTGCACTGTATTTGTACTGATTATATATACTTTTCGCCATAGGTCGCCTAAGGACATTGATCTTTTTCCTGCTGGAATATCAGAGACGATCAAGAGTGCAGACGCCCAGTTAGGTCCAACCTTCGCTTGTATCTTTGCGGACCAATTCAAACGTGTCAAGTTCGGGGACCGGTTCTGGTATGAAAACGAAGAAAAGGCAAATCCAGATTCTAAAGCCCCATTCACGAAAGGTAAGTGCATATGTTCGTTTCTTCTTTGATTATTGAAATAGTATTGCCTTGATTGTATATAGGTCCTCCCGATAAACTAATCAAACAATAATAATGATTCGCTGTGATGAAATTGGAGTCAATTTTTCTATAACACAAAAATAAGGTTATGACAAAATCTGACCGAAATTTTTTGATCATTAAATCAACCAACGCCTTTTTACTTCGAACATGTTGCCTACTGTGTTACGTTTAGCTTGAAACTAGTAACGGTAAATACTGATTAACCCGCTCTTAGTGATCAGGTGGGGTACTGTGCTGGGCCCTCGTCATGCTATGTCAGTGAAGAAGCACTCTAAATTTAGCAATACTGCAGCATCATACCGGTGCAAAAAATACTTTACATAGTTACACATCCTTAAAACATGCAATTAGAACACTTTATAAAAAAACGAAACAAAAACCAAGTCAACCTTCTTGTTATGCGAAATTGTGTATGTTTTACACAGGGGACTTGAAGGAGACCAAACCTTATCTACTGTTCTAATTACAGCACGTGAGACCCTTTTCGCTTCAGGTCTTTTCTGTCTTCTTTCATTTCGATATGATTTCTTTTTCGGGCAGTGGCGTTGTTTACCTAGGCTGTGGGGAAGTTACACCCCAAACAAAAGTAAGGTGGTGTTACAAAGGTTCAGCACCAACTATAGGAAAACAAGTTTGGATTAAATCCAAATTGTAACACTTGGCTGTGTACGACATAAATGTCTGTACGTTGCCATCTAAAAGTGATGCACATAAATAACACATAGGTTATCCCTGGTATACAAGTGGATTGGTGATTTAGTTATGTATTGTACTCGATAGGCTATGTATTATCTCAGTATTCTTATTCTTACGAGGGCTCCACCATTTCTGATGTTTACGCCCTCTTATAACATTGTGACAGATGACCCTGTTTTTGTAACACTTATGTGAATACCTGCTGTCATATAGTACAAATGTGGATAACTGCTATCTCCACGTTTACCTCATTTCAATAACACTGAACAGAGTATGTCGCCAGGAGAGATTTGTTTAGTTTAGTTTTATTGATAGCATCTTATCACATGTAACATATTAACTTAGTTTGGGACTTGCCGCCACGTATGTAACGAATTTGTTATGTTGATCTATTTATCTTCTCTCAACATCGTAATCTAATGCCGACTAAATCATTTTTATTCATTATAAAACCATGCTGAAGAGATAAAATCATATAAAAAATATCGAAATATATTATTCTTGCATGTAGGAGAAAAGTAGAAGAGTATAGTGTTACTACTACATTCTTTCCGGCGAAATACAGCTATAGAGTTCATTTTGGCAATACCAAACATGCAAAGGGAAACAAAACGACATCAAACAATTAAAAATGTAAAAGACAAAGATTAGCAGGAATATTAAAAGGGCTATTTAGTCAAATGACAACCTGAAAATCGAGTCCTACTGAAAATATATATCTCTTAACGAATAATTACGAATGGTTTATAATAACATACTCTGAAACCAACGTCAAATGTGGTCAAGTATGAATCTGAGATCTCAGGTAACACGCAATACATCGCAAGCAAGAATTGTAAGTACCAAGTAATGAATAAATATAATAAGATGTTTCTGTTAACAGTTGGATTCGAATATGCACACACTGAGAGGGCACCGCGAGGAGAATATCAAATTACAGAAAGTACAATTTTAATAGGTTTAGACGTAAAATAGATTTCCCATTTTTGTTAGCTTGATATTTACCGGCAGCTGCCGCGAAAACGTACGGTTGTACAGTTGAGGATTTCTCCATTACTGAAAAACAACTCATAGAAAACATTATTTTCTCAATTTCTCCATAATAAGGAGTATCAAACTATTAAATTCTGAACATTTCTATGACAAGTTAAGAAAATAAACTTGTCTTCACTTAATTGTCCCTTCAAAGGGATGTAGCATATTTACATGTTGTGACAAAGGGCTTAACATAGCTTTCTAGAACAAGATTTTTCATTCATCTGGAAAAGTTTTTTATTTTTTGTTTACATAATCGACCGCTGTGTTCTTGAACATGGTCATGGTCCTCTTTTTTCAAAACCTTTCCCAGGCACCACCTAAGGAAACTTAGTCTTGTGGCAAAATATAATTATTTCATTCATCACGGTACTTCAGGTGAAGTTGTTTAAATTTTTTGCATGAAGTTGGCAAGTGTGACATTGAAAATAGATCATTTATATTCGTAAACCTTTTAATGCTTTTAATGAACCTCAAAATGCTACCAGCACAATATTATGCCCCTTGTCCTCGGGTCATCATGAACAGTTGTTCAAGTTTTGGACATAATTTGACCGAAGTGACCTTGAATATACATCTTTTTATTTGCATATATTTTAAGGATTGTT
>JAULCA010436676.1:0-10982 GCA_032360845.1 Crassadoma gigantea | reverse complement strand
CAATGATTTACTCATGATGCATGTTAAGGTCATACATGTACCAGTGTTGAAATATAGGTGAACTTACAACAGATACAGGCACATTTGTATTACAAAGTTAAGGATAATGAGTTTAAAGATAAACGTACAATTTTTATTCAAATAAAGTTCAAATTAAGATTATCTTATATGCTAGTGGTGGTAAGGTGGCACAGTGATGGCACTTTCCTTTCACCAAAGAAGTCAGTTTGATTCCCCGATCTGAAGTGAAAAGCTAAGCGGTCACCTGCCCGACCATGTAGTTTTTCTCCGAGTTCTGTTTCCTCCCACATTAAGGATGTACTCTTCTGAGGTTTCAATAACATTCAAGTCTCATTTTGATATGGTGTTACGGGTTTTTGTTATATTAAACAAATTATGATCAAGTTTATTAGCAAACACACATCTGAAAAATAAGTAAAAAAAACTACATGCCATTGTTTGTAGAACTTTTTTTACAAGAATTGAAAAAAATGACCATTTCAGCAGCCATTTGAAAATGTGTACTTCTTGCGTCTCGAAAAAGGCCAAAATTTCACCTTTTTTGACACTAGATCATAAACCCCCCCATTTTTGTGGATGTTTCAGAAACACACTTTCCTTTAACTCATTAAATATTAAAAAAAGTTTAATAGCAGAACTTTTTATATCAAGCGTTTAATCTGCAAAGAATGGTGAAAAAATGAGTATCAAATAGGGGTGAATTTGGTCTGCAAATGGTCAAAACCCAAAAAATCACTTAAAATCACATATTGTGTTAAATTGGTATCTTTGACCGTTCATAGAGCAAAAACGAACACATGGACATATAGTTTTTTTTTGCATTTTCTACTATGCCATTAATTCATTTTTCCAAAAATCCATATGAGAAAAAAAGTTTGATACAGGAATATTTATATTTTGACTTCTCAGAGGTGTACATCCTTAAGACCCACAATTGCTAACATCAGTGCAGACAAGAGTGATTAATATAAGTTGAAGCGAAAAACTTTACATATGTCTCCTCTTATTAGCCATGTAATAGTCAAACTTTGGTGTAAAAAAACTAACAAAGGGCCATATCACTTTATATAGTGGGGCAGTAGACCCGAATTAAGAATGCGACACTCTTACTTTCCAAGATACATAACTACTAAGTATAGCAAGTCTGGTCAAGGTAGGTGAAATAACATGGAAGTTATGCAATGGACAAATTTCGGTATAAAAATTAATAAAGGGACATAACTATATACATAGTGGGGCACGAGACTCGATTTCGGTGTGAGAGATTCCACCTCAAAGATACATAAATATGGTAAGTTTGGTCAATGAACTTATGCTCCTGACAAACTTTGGTATTAAAAATAAATGAAGGACAATAACTCTGTATATAGTGGGGCAAGAGACGTAATTCTAGTGCACTGCACACTTTCTGTGGGTAATGCAGGTATACTTCAAGTTTGATTAAAAATATACAAAGGGCCATAACTCTGTATATAGTGTGCAGTATATTGATACATCAGTGAAGAAAGGAGGAATACCTGGATTCTTAGGATGCGTAGAACGTACCAGCATCGTAACCCAACTCATCCGGGAAGCCAAGGTCAATAAGAAGGAACTTACAGTAGTATGGCTGGATCTTGCAAATGCATATGGAACCATCCCTCATATGCTCATACAAGAGGCTTTGGCACATTACCATATACCAGATCATTTTAGAAGACTGATAAAAAGCTACTTCAGCGGGACACATCTGCCCTTTACAACCAAGACTTTTACAACATCTTGGCAGGAATTGCAGAAGGGTATCGTGACTGGATGTACCATCCCAGTTATCCTCTTTGTAATGGGTATGAATATGATCATCAAAGCAGGAGAAAGAGAGACAAAAGGTCCAAAGCAACAAAAGGCACCAACAACTTGAGGCTTCATGGATGATCTGACCATCACTACAGATACCTAAATTCAGGCAAGATGGATACTGACAGCCCTAGAGGAAACAGCATCCTGGGCAAGAATGACCTTTAAACACAGAAGGTCAAGATCCCTGATCATTGAGAAAGGCAGAGTGATACAGAAATTCCAGCTAAAGATAAAGGGGGAGGCAATACCATCCATCATTGGAAACCCCATCAAATGCCTGGGAAAGTGGTTTGACGAATCACTAGGAGATAAGACCAACATCCAAAGAATGGAACAGCAGGTCAGAGAAGGAATGAAAAATATAGACAAGACAGGTCTCCGAGGGAAACTCAAAGCTTGGATGTATCAGTATGGTCTCCTTCCACACTTAGCCTGGCCTTTGATGCTTTATGAGATCACAACTTCAACTGTGGAGAAAATGGAGCGCAACATCAACAGACACTTCTGGAAGTGATTGGGAGTTCCCCCAAGCTTCACTGCAGTAGGCCTATATAGCAGGACAGCAAAACTCCAACTTCCTCTCTTGTCATTGGTTGAAGAATTCAAGACAGGCAAGGCAAGGCTCATCATGACCTTGAAAGAGTCAAAGGATTACAAGGTGCAGCTAGCCGGCGTGGAAGTACGAACTGGTAGGAAGTGGTCAGCATCAAGAGCAGTTGATGAAGCTGAGAGCAGGTTGCGTCACAAAGATATTGTCGGAACAACTGCAGTAGGAAGGCAAGGTTAGGAACATCTAAAAGCACCTTCTGGTAAAAAGCTGATGCAGCAGAAAGGTGCATGATGGTCCAGAAGGAAATAAGAGTGAGGAAGATGCTATCTGCATTGGGAGTGGCTGTCAGGACCAGAAGGTCAGTGGTGCTGAGGATGGCCAAGGTAGCAGAAAGATCTTCATGCTGGGTGTGGATGAAGAAGGACACTAGTAGCTGGACACCCACCACCGACGTGCAGTGACTGATCATCACTGTGGACCCCCAATCCTGAGAGTGTACCGAGCTAGGGGTCGAAACACACGATGAGGGATGGCCTCGGCTGAGGACAACGGCGGTACAGCAGCAGTGACACCATAGCTGTATATAGGTTAATGCATAAAACCCAATTTCAGTGCAAGAGATTTCACTTCCCAAGATACATAGATATGGTAAGTTTGGTCCACATAGGTGAAATAACATAGAACTTATGCTCCAGCGAACTTCATTAACTAAAAGGCCATAACTCTGTATAAAGTGAGGCAAGAGACCTAATTCTAGTGCACTGCACACCTGTTGGTGATGCAGGTATACTTTAAGTTTGATCAAGATATCTTTATCAGTTTAAGATTTACAGGTCGGACAAAAATTTACTGAAAATGTTGCAGTATTGACCTTTGACCTTGAGATAAAGGTCACAGTATCTATAACAATTTAAAAATTTATGGCCAGGACAAGTTGTGATAAGGAGAACCAGAATAAAAAGAACCAGTAATAATACAAAAAAGTCTCTCTTCATTCGAAGGGGAGACATAATAACTTGATTCATAATTGTTGTAAAATAAATAGTGTATTTTTATACAGTTTGTACACACTCGTCTGCTAACTATTTAATGTGATATCCACACAGGTCTTCAGTCTAGTCTTTTTCTATGGTGTTTGGAAATATTCCTATGCTGAAGTAATCCTGGTCTCCAGTTTCCATCAAAATCACTTTTGCATTGATGCAGTTCAGTGGTACTAATTGTAAGTCTGTTGACCTGAAAGAAAAGGGGGATAATCAGAAAGTTTATGTTACTTGATGTTTTTGTCCATTAAAATAAAAATAATCAGTACATGTAGTACAGAGATACATAGTTTTTCTTCACATATTTCTATCTTTTTTTTGTCTGACAACATGTTTTAGTCAAATGTTTTTTAATACCTCTCCTTGTAAAATGTCTTCAGACTGTGTAGCTCCAGTCCTGTTGTTGTATCATTCACCAGCTTCTCCTTTTTCTCGCGGAAGGGTGTAATGAAGGCATGATACTGGAAACCACTGTCCTCTATCTCGACAAAACTCTGCACAGACCCATACGCTACACCTTCTGACGCTGTGTATTGGACTGTGTAGCTGTTTCTTTGAGATACCTTCTGATACTGTTGGCTGTGTACCATTTGCCCATGGATCAGCGCTCTCTTATAAAGAACCACTCGACCGTTATTGAAGGGGTAAGCAAGCAAGACAGCTTCAAGATATTTTGGATTCTTGCTTGAAGCCAAGGTTATTACTTGGGGGATGCCAACCAAAAAGACAGCCTTCTCAGTTTCTTTTAACGTCTTTCTGTAAATAAATAGTTAAAAACATGGATATGGCAGAACGTAAATATAGGTATTGAAAAGCTTTTGTCAACAGATCAATGCTTAAATAAATCCCAAATGTGTGTCAATCAAAATGAATAAGGCACATCAAAATTAAATTTGTCATACATTTGGCTATAAATTCCACTTTTAAAAAGTTCAATGGTTATGTTCTTTCTTTATTGCACTCAAATCTAATTTGAAAGGTTTAGAAACTGTCAATTGGTTATAAATGGGATTACCAATGTAACCCTGGTAAATACTAGCCACAATATACCACTCGGCTAGAGAGAACTTCTCTTTAGCTTGATCGGTTGAGCGTTAGACTATTAATGTAGAGGTCCCGGGTTTGATTCCTAGCGGAGGCATTGAAATGAATTCAATTGATCATGCTCTCTGTTACACTAATATTATATAACACCTTGAGTTCTTGACGTGGAACAGTTCATGTCAAAGCATTAACAGACAGTGATAACGGTGCAAGAAACTTAAAATGTTCACCCTTGCTGACAATTTAATTAATGGAAAATCCAAACATTACAATTATAATTATGACATATCATGGAAAACGGTATTCATAGCCCATTGAATGCAACTTTTATGCCCCCACCATAAAATGTGGGGGGCATAGTGTTGCCCATGTCCGTCCCGTCCCTTCGCATCCCATGTCCGTCCTGTTGCATCCATGAGCGGGGCATTTATGTTAATTTATGTCTTACAGACATTTTCTAGTCTTAAGTAAGGTCACATCAGTGCAATCACAGAACAAACTTAAATATACAAAAACAAAACACTTACGCTTTATACCGGTCTGATGTCATTCCTTTCACTAGGGCTAGGGCTTCACCATTCTCCATCCTTTGAACCATTTCTGGCAATACTTGAACAATGGTAGCAGCTCGAGCAACCTGTTTGCATCAGAATGGTTAAGTGGCATTGAATTTTGACAAGAGAAAATTAGACTCATTGATAACAATGTTTAAAGCTTGATTCTATTTTTCAAATTGATGGTCTCTTAAGATAGCATTATGGCAGTAATTCATTCGTTTAAGACCTTTTAATACTACTAATACATGTACAACCTTGGAAATATTATATTACTGGTTAATGCAAATACAAAAGTAATGTATAAATCTAGTTCTTAAGTAGCAGCATATGGGGAATTGAACATTCAATTTCATATGAAAAATATTTTTTCTGTCTGAATTCTGTTTATATTAGTTATAATTACCTGGCTATCTGGATGTTGAGAGCTATGAAAGAACTGTCTTAGCTCCCCATTGTAGTCTTCAAAAAAGAAACAGCTTTGACACCAAAGCGGACCATTCTGTTCAACTGTTTTTACCAAGTGTAAGAGTAGGTGAACTGAAAATGTCATTGACTGTTCTCCTTGAAAAAAAAAAAACCAATAACATTAATTTGTATTACATAAAATACATATATTTAAGGATTGACTTGAATATATATTTTCATGTTATGGAGATATAACACAAAAAAATGGAGTGGTGTCAAAGTTGTTTCTATTTGTTTAGACACCCTCCATAACATGAAAAATATATTCAAGTTAGTCCTTATAATTTAATCTTCTATACACAATCCCTGTCGAAATCCACATTTATTGATAGACTCTTTTCTCTTAGAAATAATTGTCGCTGTATCAGCAAATCAAAAATGACATTACAAACAGCGACGTCATTTTTTAGTTTATGAGCTGATAACATAAACTTTTAAGCTAATGGAAATGCTTGTTCGAAGCAGGATTAAATTATATATTGGTTTCAACATTTTCAGCATAAAATATTGATGTCTAAAGAGGCAAATTATTTAAGTATTTACCATATAATGTTGACATCTGGAAAACAAAATACTGCAGATGGTGATTGGCTGCCTGAATTTCCTTGGGACTTATGTCATCCTGCAAAAATATCCACACAGCTTGTGACAGGAGCAAAAAGTGGTCATAGTAGAGTTCAGGCAGTATCTTGTGTAAGCAGCTTGGTCCATAGAAAAGAAGAAAGTTCCGCAATTCTGAAGCTGATTAAAACAGGGACATTATAATTTTTATAAACATGTAAGCATTAACAATATGACAAAGACATCACTACATATCAATTACAATGTATGGACGACAATTTTTTTCTGAATTACTAAAAAATGGTTCTTAAAAAGGCAAAAAAACAAGCATGTAGATTTGAAAAGGCCAAAAAATGGAAGGAAGTGGGAATAACCTGAAGGCCAAACCTGTCATATTATAATCACAACACTGAAATATACATACCTTTCCAATTGTTCAGCTCCTCAAGCGATCTTGGTGCCCGTGTGATGTTGTTTGGTGGTTTAATTTTCATGAGCCGCTCCTTCATTTTCTCCAAGCTGTCAACAATTGACCATGGCTGGTTCTTGTCCTTTGTCCACAGTGTCAGAAGTTGCTTCATGACTCCTAGTAGAACTGAATTAAAATTCCGGGAAGCAAATTATGATAATTACTTCATAATCAGGAAAACTTCAAAGTAGGCAAAAAGTCTTAGTAATTAATTTTATGCACTTTCCTGTTAACAGTTTAATTTTGGAAAAATATTTATAATCTTTATTTATGCCTAGCAGAATACAAAATCCTTGAAATTGTACCTAGAAAAAAAATCTTTATTAACTTTTTCACCCCTAGAGACACAATTTAACTCTTTCGATTCAAAGGTTGGAATAATTCAACAGGAAAAATATTTCAAGGGAGAATGAGTTAATAATGTTAATTTTCTGGCCCTTATGTTTACCTGCATGCATATAATCCAGACACATTCCATTGATGATATCAAACCCTGGTAGGGATAAGGCCCAACTCAGTCCTTTGACACCCTTTTCTGCATACTAGAATCAGAAACATGCATCATACTGATAGTTATTTTCCTATAGATTTGCAAACACATCAAGACCTAAGATAATATATTTATTATCACATATTTGCACCTGACAAAAAAAAAGGACAAAAATATGTATTTACCAAAGTACACCTGGAAATATATGACATCTTTAGAGGTTTAACTGTTTAAATGTGATTGAACATCTGACTTGAGAAGTTTCTCGGTTCTCGGGTTAAATTTAATATAACATTTCTGCTAAATAAAAACTTCCTAACTTTTTTCACAAGTTTTTAGGCAATACAAAGAATTTTTTTTTTTAATTTCAGGTTTTTATTTTACCTTCCTTTTGCCTGCATTCAGATTTTGTCTTGCAATGGTTGCATACTCTAGTGTCTGTTTATGTGTCCTTTCCTGTCCAAATCCATTGTCTTCTTCAGTCCTTACAATAAAATATAAGTACATTCTCATACACTATGTCATGTATAACATAACACTGAAATGCTCATATTAAATTTAAACCATAAATTAAAACCATTAATAAAAGAGATGATCATATCTTTTATATATCTGATCATGACCAGACAATTTAATTCTCTTATTGAATCCCTGTATTTTTCGTTACTTTACATACAAAAACCTTTTGCAACTACTGTCACCACATTAACTTCTCAATAAAGGATGTGGTTTATATTGTCAGTGGCAGATTCTGGGAATTTCGCATTATTTTTCCATATCATGTTTTACCTATATGGATAGACATGACTTCTACCGCCAGTGGGGTAAGTGAATGATTCCCCTTCATGTAGACAATATGGACACCCAAAATAGGCATTGAACTGCATAAAGTCTTGAAACATGCATTTTGCAGGGGAATCACAAGTCATCTGCAGCAAGACAGCACGACAAGTTTCTTCTTTTTGGCATTCTTCTTCTTTGATGGACACTTGAAATCCTACAATATATATATACTAGCTGTTCAAACTTTCGTATAAGATTCAAACTTCTTTCATTATCTTATCAGTATTTGCTCTGAATTAATCCTGAATGTAATAATTATAAAAAGCAACTTAAGATGAAAAACAAACAATTAAGCTCTTGTATTACCTGAATATCTCTATTTTTTTTTTAATTTGACCAGTCCATTGATCCTTTAAACTCATGTTAATAAAATTTCCCCAAACAGGAAGACAAGCTGCAGTGTATGCATTATACTTAATTTCAATTTCTACTCAAGTTGAACTTATTGCAATTACCGAATGTTACCGGTTTCATTTGCTGATAAAATTGACCAGATTAACATTGCCTGTGTGTATGAATACATATTTTCAGATTAAGATACAACTGTGAGATTTTACTTTTTATACGCCTTGTCAATATATTTCTTTCAACAACTTTTTCTGAATAATTAATAACCAAAAGGCCTAGGGTGATGATATTTGGCCAATAGCATGCTTGGATGAAGGGCTACCAAGTTTGTTCAAGGCCACTGGGATCAAATATGTTAAAACATTTAACTGCCCTCTTCTGAATAACCATGAGGCCCAAAATTTTAATATTTGGATGACGGACTACAAAGTTATTTGAATGACCTTGACCCACTTACAAAGTCACATTTGGTCAGATATATAAATGACCTAATTGCATTAAATAAAAGGTTTAGGATGGTGATATTTGGCAAGTTGCATGCAGAAATGAAAGGCTTTAAAGTTTGTTTAATGTTTATGACCTTGTTCGAAAATCAAGGTCACATGGGTCAAATGATTTAAAATCTTTTTAACAATGTGTTTTGAATGACTTATAGTCATTAATACTGATATTTTGCCTGTAGCTTTATTTCAGATCGCCTTTTAGGTTACATGCTAGTGTAAGATTAATACCAGATGAGCTATTCAGGCACATAAGGCCTCCTGTTAATGAATCCACACGATATTGTTTTAGCAACCAAAAACAATCAGCAAAACAGTATCACCTTGAGTAGAAATTGAAATAAATACATAGAGGATATTTAATGCTGTCTTCCAGTAAGAAACAAATATATTTGTTACTAGTGAAAAATATCAAAATATATTTATTACATTTATATGTGTTCCGACCAGTCATACATTTTCTATCTATGACATTTGTAAAGCATAAAACTCGAAAAAGTGAATGCATTAAAAAAAGGGCGGGAATCAGAAGCGTAATAGTTACTCCCATGTATGGGGTGATGTATTGAATTGGTCTTGAAGCAATTTCAACATGAACTGCGAATTCATGTTGAATTAGTTTTAAGACCAACTCAATGCATCACCCGAAAACAAGATTCAATCCTAATGTATGTATGGTACCTTCTGTATATAGTTTCCAAGCCGTTTCAGCAAATGGCTTGAAATATGTTGTGAAATTTGGCTTGCTGCGACCAAACCATAAACCACACAAAAGTCTGTTTTGGCGTCTGAATCTACAAATATAAAAAAGAAAAAATCAAATATGCAGCTATTTTGAAATGAAAAGTAACCTACACTTTGGCCACAGGAAGGATACTCGAAATATGTTATTCACAATTTTCTGTTATTTATTTTATTAATTGTCAGATTAGTTTTATCCATGCACCAAGATGTTCATGTAACAAAGGATCCTTCATTTTTTTTTTAAATAACATTTTCTGAGTAATGTCAGCATTTGTACACTTAATTCATAATTTTTCTTTACCTCAGTGATGGAGGAAGCTCATTAATCACCATGTAGATTGGCCATACACTAAATGCTGATGATCTGTAAAAATAGCATTTTGAGACATTAATTTATTTCAACATGTACATGCATACGTGTATAGTGTTTGAAAATATCAGTGCAGAAAAAATCATATTTTTTCCTCCAAAATTTACATATACATATAATATTATACATACTTGAATATGGCAACTCCATCTGTGTTTCCAATCAAACTGATGTTGTGCTTGTTTCTTAGAAACCCTCTCTCTCCTGCAAAAACAATTCATAACAGATCTTTTTATAACTTGCAGGGGTGTACAGTTTTGAAATTACCCCTGATAAGATTTCCACTAGCCCCAATTTTTCGAGATAAATTTCGAATCCATACAAATATTCGAATAAATCAAGGTTAATTATGTAAGTCATGTATTACATTGGTTCGGTTTTATTTTAAATATTGCTATGATTGCAGCAGATTTATTTTTGTCCCCAATTCTGCAGGGGGTTCCCACATTGTCTTTGACCTGTTTGGCCTGAACTCCCTTTTTCTTTTTGGTTGGTCATACGTTTTTTTTTTTAATGGAATTATTTTCAGAGAGGGTCCAATACCACTTTCATTTGATTTTCTTTTATTGCCATTGGACATTGTAAAACCAAATTTTGTCAATGTTTATAAATTTATAGTTTATAAATGTCAAAAACTCTATTTAGAATAAAATCTCAAAATGTTTATTTAAGCTTAAAATATTTTATCAATATCCCCGTGTTTGTGTGTTTATGATAATAATATAAGAGATCATGAGTGTCTCGTTGTGATATTTGTCTCCCCCGCGCCGTCAACATAAACGTCCGTGAGGGCAACGCTCGGAATTCGGGAAACACAAGTCATTTCGCCCAGATATATTTGTTGTTAAACGATAACTACCATATGTTACGTAGTATAAACTTATGATATAAGTATACATTTTCGTTTGCTGTTTTCGATCTGATATACATGTAGTTGGTCAACTACCGTTTTTTGTTTTTATTAAACCGTGGAAGACGAGTTGGATACATTGACGAGTCGTTTCGAACACAGTGCTGTGCGGTTTAATTTAATGAAAGTTATCAAAACTGTTATAGAGATGGTACAATCGATGTTTGTTTGTGATATTTTCACTTTGAAGTGACCCAACAATGTTCACGCATTTCCGAGTTTATGCAT
>JAULCA010436665.1:0-10982 GCA_032360845.1 Crassadoma gigantea | reverse complement strand
TATATACAGGATGTGTAAGGATAGCAATAAGGGGACAACTGTAGGGTTCACCATCTAGGACAGTATTAGTATATAGGATGTGTAAGGATGGCAATAAGGGGACAACTGTAGGGTCCACCACCTAGGACAGTATTAGTATATAGGATGTGTAAGGATGGCAATAAGGGGACAACTGTAGGGTTCACCACCTAGGACAGTATTAGTATATAGGATGTGTAAGGATGGCAATAAGGGGACAACTGAAGGGTTCACCACCTAGGACAATTTCATCCTACTTGTAGCAAGAGAAATCTGGCTTAGATTAATAAGAGAATAGCATATGTTTTCCACATTCCAGGTTACAGATAAAGTTTAAGCCATAAATAGCTGCTAATTAGGCCCAATTAAGTGGAAAAATAGCATGTTGGCAAGGTGATTTGCAGGGATAATACATTACTACAACAATTTGTTTTACTTAGTCAACGTTCTATATCTGCTGTATATAATTATCAAATAAGCACATTGACCAATGAAACTGCCAAGAGGTGTTGGTATGGTAATTTCTAACCTGAGTCAGAATAGTTTGTATTCATTACGAAGTCTTATGTAAAATAGTTTAGGAACTCTGCTTATTTCATGAAAGTGATAAATGGAGGGTTAAATATGAATATTTACTAGCAGTCCATTCGTTCACAGTGTGATGTATATGCCATCATTTTATACACTTACACTATTGATTGAAGAAGTGTATATATCCATCAGGGTTTTTTCAGATGGTAAATTGTACCTTGACATTTCTAGCAGTAAGTGCCTATTATGGACACCTCAAATGTCCTAGTTTCACCTATGCAAATTCAACATTTATAATAATAATAAATAATAATAATTTGAGGTTCTTATCTACCCCTTTACCACAATCGAAGTTGTCTCAAGTGGTTCACAATTATTATCCGTGGTTATTGGACCTTTGCAACCAGCCAATATCGTTCTCAACTCCCTGGGGAGCATACAACTGGTGCTGCCATTTTAGTGCTCACAGCTAGCATTCTACAATTTTAGCACTGCCCAACCACACACTCATTTACAGCTGAGTAGACTGGAACAAGCGGAGTAAAGTATCTTGCTCAGGGATACAACAAAGTGCCGTGCCGTACCTCGCTACACTTTGGTCACGAGCCCAGCGCCCTACCACTAGACTACCACGCCTCCTTTATAAGGACACCTTAATAAAGTCTACTAGTTTATCATTTAGTAAAGGCCATCGGAATCAAATATGGTTAACTGATTGAATGACTCGAGATTTAAAGTCTTCAAAATAGCTAAGGTTTTATATAAGGACAAGGCTCTGCAAAGATGATGAGGCCATTCAAGGGTTATTTCACTCATTCACCCCTGAAGACACATTTGAACTCTTCAAATTCAAAGGTTGGTAAAGTTCCTGATGAAATGTTCAGGGGTGAATGAGTTAGAGTGTTATCTCTCTGAAATGTCATAACCTGGACAGTAGGACTACTCACCTGGTCACATTACCAGATGTGCCTTGGGAACCACCTATTGTAGAGTAAAACATGAATTCCTGTTAACTATTGAAATACAGACTATAAATAGATCACACAGTCACATGATATTCAAACAGATGTTTATGCCAGCTGTAGCACTGATTTATTGCATATGTCCAAACACGAACAACCTTTTTTTTTCTAACTTTTTTTAACCCAACAGAATTTGTATGTATATACATGTTGTGAAAATGTTGTCAGGCTGGAGTTAATGGCCACCCAGGCAGAAACAACTCCAGGTCCAACATCTTTACCAAGTGGCAGTACAATAATATATATCTTATTTTCACAATGATAATCTAAGATTTGAAGATTTTTTTTCTGCACAATTTTTTAATCTTCAGAGATGAGTAAATTCTAGAGTATGTTTATATACATGACACAGACTTGACAGTCTGAGGGTCTGTATACTAAGATAGATAATATCCTCACAGCATTGTCTCTACTGTGGTTTAACTTTTCTTCTCACTGTTGGTTATTTGGAGAGAAAAGATGGAGATACAAGCTTTTTTCTAGTACAGTGTTGCCCAGCCTCTGTACCAATCATCTGTACAATCTAATTATCATTAACACTTCCATTCTTATTGTACAACACATCTGCAGGGGTCTTACCATTACTAGATGGAATAAGTAAAAACAACTCAGAAAAAAGCCTAGACAATTTTCGGAGCATGATTCTTGTTCTCCAGGTTACACCTGTATGTGGTTTTAACAGTAAACAGAACAAGGGCAAGCTGTAAATAGGTACTCCTACAAACCAAGTGATACCTTCCTCAGAAATCTCATAAAGTTGTCTGGCCGGGTAAAAGGTTTCTTTTAGTCAGAGAGTAATTGAAAACACTTACGCTGTGGCAGGGACAGGCCGCAGAGTGACGCCCAGGATGTAAGCTTACGCTGTGGCAGGGACAGGCCGCAGAGTGACGCCCAGGATGTAAGCTACTGTGTGTCCGAAATTGGGGAAATCTTGTATCTCTGCAAAATAACTGACAAACTGGTACACAATGTTGTTGAACATATTTTTTAAAATAGTTATCTATTTTATAATAACCATGTAAAGAAAGGTAAAATTGGCCTGCTTCGATAATAATTCTTAAAAGTGGAATGTTGGTGTAGTTTTGGATGTGATAAAAACCCATGATGAACTAGTCTCTCAGCAGGAGCTTTATACTGACAGTGCGGGACACTTTGGAATTGAGAAAGAAATATTTTTGAGATAAAAGACATATAATTGTTCAATGACGTCAGGGCTTCCCCATTGATAAGTGAAGTATTTTGTGCATAAATCCAAGAGTGAAACTTTTTATCCCCGACTGTCGCTTATCTTGGAGGATGTGCATGGTATCAGACCCTGAAGTTAATGACTAACACCCCCAGTGAGATACCCAGGCGACTGACAGAGGGATGTCTCTAGACGCTATGCTAGAGTAGATTTTGTGTATGCATTTTCTAACTTGTTGGAAACCAGACCAGCTTATTATAACACCACCTGATACTGTTGATGCATATGAATTGAACTTTGTTACCAAGATGTTCCCATATTCCACATTTTTTTTAAGCCGGTCATGTGAATGTGCATCATGAGGCATGTGTGAGTAGAAACGTCACTCTAACTCAAACTTTGAGAGAAACTGGTGGTAAATTGAACCTTGTCTATTTGACAGTGTTTGGATGTACCAGACGTCTGAAAATGTGAAAAGGAAGAAGTGAGGCGAAATGTTCACACTTGATGGATTTTACTAAACATGGTGTTTGTTATTATTTGACGGAGGAGGAGACTTGTAAATTTATTACCAGGTGGATAAGTAGGAGGTCACTGTTATCTATTCATCGTCACGGGAGGAGAAGTTTCAAAGGATCTGCCTCAGAGGAGACTTGATTTTTTGTTCATATATTTATGTATACTGCTCTTCCTTTTATGTTGTTTACAAACGACTCGAGAGTTATGGCTATAAATAGGTTACAAATCTACAACACATTGTCATGTCAGAGGCAGAATTGATGAAGAAAGAAAACATTTGAAGTGCTATCAGATCGTAAGCAAATTGATTCCAGTCAAGTCATACATGTTGTACATTAAAATGACAATAAAGTGCTGTAAAACTTGGTCAGCAACCCAATAATGGAAATAGTGCTACACGACTGGATGGCTGTATCTATATCAGAACAATGCTGTCATCTACGGTAACAAAGTGCCACAGACGTTTTTTGTGGGTTATATTATTTCTTCTCAGAATTCTGAGTTTGCTAGTAACAATTGATTAAACCCTTGAACCTTTGATGTTTGTGAAATGTGTTTTGCAGGACAAAACATTTCCAACTTGTACAGGCTACCTATGTTATTTTGCTGGACAAAATTGATGGGTAAATTGTGTGTTTATCCCAGATTGTAGTTTTATTCTATACTGTCCTACACCTACCTGGACAAGCCCTCATCAGGGTGATCACATTTGCCATCTCTTATCTTCATCACCTGCCTGCCTGTGTATATTCAGTGATGATGTTTGACTATAAATAAACGCTGTTAACATATATGTTCTAGTTTTAATTAAGATTGTACAACACCACAAGATGCTGATGAAGTTAACAAGGATTAACAGATACAACTTCAGCTACAAAGGGATGAGACGAGTAGGAAAGTTACGCAATTAAAATTTAACATCTATAAACATCAATACAGGATCAATAATCGTGTACCTTGCTCGAATGTGTCAAGTTTATAGTGGGCAGGTGTTGTGTTTTATCAGGTGCTTAGAGGAGCATCAAAGAGGGGACCTAGAGAGAGTCGGACCTGACAGCCAATATATGAGCAGCATTTTGTTACTGGATATTTACTAATATGTGTACTGGAGGCAAGGCTGAACTAACTGTTGACTTCTATGTATTCTTCATTACCATACCTTATTTATGTACTGCAGTTTTAACCTGGATAAATACTTGTGCATCATTTTTCGCCTTCATTAGATCAGCACCTTTAGGCAACAAAAATTAAGGACATGTAGATTTGTAAAGGTGAAGGTGACATTTTAGTTGTGGATAGTGTTGTACGTGTTAGCAGGTGTATACTAATGACATGACTGGTGTTGGGGACTAACAACACCTGTAGCAAGTACTGAAGTATGTCACTTGATGATGCCTTCTACAGCAGTGATACCATCAGTACAGATTATAATGACAGATACTAGAAACAGAGACATTCATTTAGTATTACCTGTTAATACCTTATGTAAAAAGTCTAGCAGCCCATACCTGTAGACTGCCATAGACGTGGTTGCAAATAATTACCAGGTGTTGAGCAGTTCATACACAGGACGTGTCCATGTACTCGACTAAAATGTCCAGCTGAGTGTGTGTCTGGGAATTCATTGGCCACTCTAATCCAAACCTTGATTAGCTATTGACTAGTGGTCATTGTTGTGATAGATAAAGAACGTGTGCCATTGTGTGGCGATACATCAAACAACATCTAAGGCCACATCACTGGGACCAGTATATGTAAGGGATGTTTTACTACATAAAACCACAATAATGTGACCTATACACGTATAATGGATATTGGGGAAGATTATGAAATAACATTTACAACAGTCTTGATTTGAATTTTAAAGTGTTGAACTGTCTTTGATCGGATATTTGTACAACACCTGTTACACAGATCAATACGTATCTTACACTGAAGTGACCATCTGCCTACTGTCTGTCATTGTCTGATTAGTACGTGTTGTTGCTATTGTCCTAGGCATTGGATACACGTGGACATACACTGGGGTGCTCGTTTGGACAACATCCTGTCACTGGACAGATTAAGATAAAAATGCACACTTGGGTCACACTTTTGGACAATATCCTGTTATATGTCAGCTTTTGAAGAAAGTGCACACTTGGGTCACACTTTTGGACAATATCCTAGCTGTCATTCGGGTAACAATATTGGACAATATCCCATCATTGCTTGGCATTGACCTTAGCTGGACTGGAAATTATTAACATCAGACTTCACTGTTGCTTATTGGGATTAACAACGAGTTGGTATCTGTAGTATATGACTTCAGGGATTAATTTCAGGATTTAGTCAAAATAAGTTTGCTTCTCAGTGGATTAACCTCAAGCTAAAGACTACTGACAGATTTATTATCTCTGGATAATCTTTCAATCTAAAGAAAACCATCAGATGAAAAGCTTTAACTCCAGTTTATAACTTTACATATCTGTAAGAGAGTGCCTTGATAAAGCAGTTTACCATCTGCGCAGTAACTCTAGATTTGATATCTGATTTGTTTGATGGTCTTAAGTGATATATCTTGCTGATTAGGTAGTAGCAAAGAACCTATTGTGCCATTACTTAAAGTTCAGAATTACCAAAGAGTTGTACACAAGCCACCTTTACTTTGAAACGCCAGGTAAATATAAACAAGACCTCTGTGTAGATTCGGACATCTCATATCTCAATATAATTGATCAAGTGCATGGTTTCAAAGTTAGCTTTGATCTTATCAGGATACAAAAGTTCTCTATTCAGAGTATAATAATTTCATTACCAATGTAAAATTCAGCTTTTATATAAAGAAATTGAGCGTTTATAGATATAATATCACAAGGTTAATATGTCAGAGTTCAATTACATTGGCTGTGACCATTCTGCTTGTATCTGTATGGTTTGATAGGTACAAGTTGATAAGGAAGTTCAAATGGAATCAAGAAAAATCCCTTAAGCACTTCTAACTGTTAAAAGTGTTAGTTTGTGTATGAATGCAGGCCAGCTGTTTATTTAAACTCTGGATGGCTGGACATGTATGGCTGTTTATGGTGTATAACAGGGTACCTGATACTCCACATAAAAAGTAGGTTGAGGGTAACAATTTCTCTTTTTGTGTAAACCTTGGCACAACTTTTAAATGGTAATTTAATGCTACATGAATTTCTTATTCATCAAAGTTTAAGTAGATATTTGTATGTCAAATGAAATAATCGTATACCCGAATATATATGTAACGCAGTACTGTCAGAAATAAAAGGCTTTTCTGAAAGTAAAGGTGTAACCTATTGGCAATAATCTTGTTAAAAGAAGATAAATTCAGCATTTTGATTATTTACCATAATTTGGTTATAAAGAAGAGAAGTAATTTTATATCTGTAGAAATTCAAGTGGGTCCTTATCTGTCAGATCTTCCCAGAACAAAGTGGCCCCTTATCTGGCCTACAGGAAGTTCACTGTTGACTTTACCTGACTCTATAGCAGATGACACCAGACTGTTGGTAGTACTGAAAAAAAACACTGTAAAAGCAGGAAGGAAGGATTACAAAATAGTTAACTGATATTGACCTTCTGGAACACTAATGTGTAATTGTTGACAGTATTGTAAATATATAGGTAGTGTCAGATCAGCATGCCTCAGTGACAACAAGCCCCACTGTGTGTCCCTACAGGGACAACAAAGGACCTACCACTCCCACTTGATGTTTTGGGAGGACTACCCTGATTGTGACGACATAGGAGGAGCACCTTAGGACAATCAGTAGGGTGTCTGCTACCCTTTTGGTGTGCTCAGCCTTGGAAAACCACAAATTAGTGTACATCTGTACAAATCAATGTCATCTCCACACAGGATATACCTTGGGAGTACACTTATCATGGACTGAGGTATTCATGATGCTGCTGTGAGTGTTCCGGGCCCAGTGCCATTACCAGTAATTGTTAATCACAACATGCACTTGAGATTGATATACATGTGATTTTGTGGGATTTACAGCTTAACATGACTAGTTGTAAGATTTTCCTTTTCACTATTTTGGATCAAATCGTTGCTTAAGATCAGCCAGTGTCCACCCAGTGATTACGGTCCTGATTGTTTACATTCTGGACAAACAAGACTTAGAGGCATTCCTAACAAAGTGTTCATGATTAAAACATTAAGTGTTTGTTAACCAGCAGTAGAGGTCTAGCCCTTTACAAATGTTGACAGAGGACTTAAAACTTGATCTAAATATAAACTATATTTTATCAACATTAACTATTTTTCATTATTTTGCTTAAAACTTTTACCTACTGACTAACTTTTAATATAGAGTGCACGTGGAAAACATACCCATAGGATTCTTTTCTGTCATGACATATTAAAAAAGGAGTACAAATAGAAAAAAAATCTCATTAGTGAGTTGAAAATTGTGATGGTCAGACATAAAACGGAATTGGATTATTTTGTCACTGTATTGGACAGTCCTTGGATGAATACAAAGGATGTGGACAATATTCATGAGGTTGCTATCAGTTTGATTAAATCTGTGTCTTGTCCAACACAACGGATGTGGTATATTTATATCTGTAATAGCCTTATTGGAGTAGCCGACCTGTGATAAATATAACATTATTCATATCACTAGTATATGAACTGTGAAACAAACTGTTAACTTGTGTGACAGCATTGTTTATATGTACAGATGTACTACTCCACCCCCCTAGATATCCTCTGTTGATACCGTGTGACCGCCCGTGTGACCGCCCCCTACACCAGTACCAGCACTCAATTACAGCTGTCAATCAGTGAATCACCTTGTCTCCTCACGGGATGTTGAAAAAATTATCTGATTGGTTCCATTAATGCACTAACTGTCTCAAATGGATAATCTGTCACCGTTCTTCGTTCATTTATTTTGGATTAACATTTCCATGTAAATGCATTTTTGACATGTCCTTCTGCATCAGGAATATAAATACAAAAAATATTAACACAGTGTGCTACAGATCTAGGTTGGCGTTTCAACAGCTGTCGGGCAGGTAAAAAGCTCATCTATATTACTGTGGTGAACATGTGAACAGGAATCAATTGTTTGTGGAAA
The DNA here is from genome assembly GCA_032360845.1 of Crassadoma gigantea. NCBI lineage: Eukaryota > Metazoa > Mollusca > Bivalvia > Pectinida > Pectinidae > Crassadoma > Crassadoma gigantea. The sequence goes on along the minus strand of JAULCA010436665.1, from coordinate 2,610 downwards.
TTGTACCAGATGGATAATTTATTACATAGTAGCCATTTCTCGCTGGTCTAACTCTTCATGAATGATCCCAAGTCGGCTGGTTGTGGTATTTTTATGAGCAGAAAAAAAATGCTTTCATATTGCACCTGAACTGTGGATTGTCTGTGGGGCTGGCAGGGCCTACGGAGAATGTGTGGAACTACAACATCGGGGTATATGTGGGATTACTATTTACACTCAAAGGTGATGAATGGAGAGTCAAATCGGCATTCAAACTTTTCTGTCAGGAGATTACTTCTGCAGGGGAGATTCATCATTTGACAGAGCCCTGTGATTATTAAGGCAGATGATGTGGATATTATACCTGTGTGTATTGCCTGATTTGTGGTGAGGAGACTTTGTGTGGGACTTGTATTCCTGGTGTACAGGTAAACACTGCAGCTGTTTACGGTACAGGAGCCTCATCCAGGACGCGATGTGTGTAATGCTGACTAAGTGAACACTGTTAATGATACATCAGATCAAGTGGAACACTGAACTTTAAAGTATCCTTTACTACCATAAGTCACACACACAGTGCAAGTTAATACACTTCTTTGTGTCTTTAAGAAGAGAATGAAAATTTCAAATTCTTTCGAAATGGCTTCTGATAATAATGAGGAAGAAGACAGAGCTGGTAAAAACTGTGATATTCCTGGAGAGGGCAGCACCTTCTTAAAACGTTATCATGGAAATGATAACCTGGTTTCCAATACAAACATTTCTTACCTTGGGGAACAGAATGAAGATGACAACCACTTCTGTGGTAGTATAGAGGATGGAAATAGTCTTTTAAAACGTGTCTGTGGAAATATAAACCTAGACTCTAATGACCTTGATGACAGCTGCTGTGATTCTGTTTGCCTAGAGGATCAAGATCAGTGTGATAAAGATCAAAATGAGTGTGATTCTGATGGTTGTGATTCCCAATGTACCACAGAGGACCAGCCAGATTTCAGTGGTTACCATGCAAACAGCAACCAGTTTAACCTTAATGATTCTATCCTCTGTAACCACAGTGATTGTTGTCATGACAAAAGTGAAAGTAGTAACCACAAACAGGAAATTACAGAATCATCTGATAATGAGTTTACAGATGATGTTTTTGAAAGTTCTGACACCCGGTCACGACAACAGGATAGTGACCGAGAAAATTGTGAGCAATCACAACACAGTCCGACTGGACCTGATGTTAATCTTCAATTGGAGACTGATAATGGTTTCTCTGGTAACCATTTAGCAATGGATTCAAATTTCCACGGCAATCAACAAGAAACAGGTATCAGTTTCAATGGTGACCAGCTAGAGAAAAATGATAGTTTCCATGGTGACCAGTTCGAAACAGAAGATGAGATTTATCAAAGTGATGGTAACTCTGTTGATGGTTTCCTTGGTGACCACCGATCTCGGGGATATCACTGTGGAGATGGAGACTCTTGTGTATCTACAGAAGATTTCACCATATCAAATGTGTTTGAGGTAATTCATCGGTACATGTTGTTAAGATTTACACTTTCACTTAGTATTTCATTACCTTTTGTTTGTTTGGTATATAAATCACATTTGTTTATTTTATTATGAATCCACAAACACTATGGTAGTCATAAGTATAGCTGTTTGCTAAACTAAAGAAACAGACATTACCGGTAGCAATTCATACACATTAAAAATAAAGGAGAATTTGATTGAAAACAATAATGTTTTAAAATATGCAAATAAGTGCTAGTTAACTACAGATAAATGTTGATTCCTCTGTGACCATTCACAGGTACAAAACACACTAAATATTTAGCTGTCTCTCAATAAAACTCTGCTATAACAAGACCATTAAATCAACCCCTATATGTCATCGTCACTATAAAACGCTACCATATTCAAATGACATACATGCAAGGTATGAATGCCATGGGCCAATTGTTGATGGCATCACAATTATCACAAGTTACAGTTACCACTGACCCTCTCAGTCAGATGACTGCAATAAAAAAAACAAAATATACACAGATTAGAACTAAATGTCTGATTTTGATAAACTAATGAAGTTTTCTATAATATCCAAATCTTCCAAAAATAGTCATGACATGTATTAAGCTGCTTCCAGTTGGCATTCATAGGCAATATAAATGAAACTAAATATAAGCAAATTTACTATGATGCTTTATGGAATTTGCCTTTGTCCATACAGTTGACATTTATTTGACTAGTGATGCCAGCAGAAATCAGTTAACTGCTTCAGATAACTGACACAAGATGAGTCTGTGTATTTCATGGAAGTGTGTTGCTCCAATAACATGTCTTTAAAGTGAATTCAAAAGTATAAAGTATCCTGACATGGTTGAGTATCAATCTGTTATGCTAAATCCCCATTTTATAGGACTATATACCTGAGATAATTACTGGTGATAGCATGTCAATAAATCCCCACTAAATCACACGGTGAAGTACACCTTAATTAGCCTAGTATGGTAATTGATGGTGAAAGAGAGCTATATAAGGATATATAAGGAGATAGAATACTGATGGTCACGTTGTTGATCTTTGTAAGGTTGGGTAGTAGGGGGAGACTGATGGTCACGTTGTTGATCTTTGTAA
>JAULCA010436654.1:0-10982 GCA_032360845.1 Crassadoma gigantea | reverse complement strand
GTCCTGCGGTCGTACAGCGTCCATTCTCCGTTCGTTCAGCGTGCGTCCTGCGTTCGTGCTAATAAAAGTGGATACTTAGGCGTAATTCTAACTGTATATTGGTGTAATTAGATGCATTTTGAAATAGTTCACAGTTGTCAAACGATAAATCGTGAAGACAATCCTACTTAACTACCTTCAATTTCCGTAATTGCTGCTACAATTGATATTTGAAAATGTCAACAAAATGGATATGCGTAGTGGTCTGTATGGTTATGCTATATATAAAGTTCTCTGCCATTGACTGTAATCTACAGGAAGAACATTACAACAAGTGTTTACATTGCTAGCCATTCAAAACAGAATACTCTTATATCCAGCTGGTCACTATGGATAGTCACATCGGACTACTCGGTAAGACGACTTCCTACCAATGTTTTATCATTACTGTTTCATTACCTTATTTCCAAAGTTTGCACATTAAACATACTTCAAAACAAAGAATAAAGATAGATGTGTAGATAAATGAATATGCATAGCTGACATATTGATAATAATTCACATATTTGATATTGATTAATCGCTGAGTAAATGAGAAATCAAATAAGTTTCAAATAATTAAAAAAAATGTTTAATCTTCTTTTGTAAAGCTGGGATAAGTTTGATAGTGTTGATAGCTTCCTCTGCGACAAGTTTTCCACAAAGCGAGTCCCTGTCTGAGTTACTTTTGCGGAGACAAACAGGACAGCGGGAAGAATGCATTTCGTACAATCAGTTACAAGAGAGACTGCGAAGGAACGTCATGGATATAACAGCAGAACATGCTGAACAACTTTTCACACTGGATGAGATGATTACCCAGGCAGATCTGCGTTCCGCTGCTTTTGGAATGTGTAGGTAAGTGTATGTCATATAGCTGGGTAAGGAGTTGTGTGTTTGCTATATACTTGGGTAAGGGGTTGTGATTTATGTGTTTACTATCTTTTTGGATAAGGGGCTGCGATTTTGTGATTTACGTAGGCAAGTGGTTATACTATATGAAGCATAAGTACTTGACGCTTCTCTACATCCTAAAAGAGTACGATAAGCGACAGTGTGAAGATTTCACATTTTAGCTAAAAACAGAAAAGAAGAACGTATCTTAAGGTTGGGATTTAAATTAAATCAAATGTCCCCGTTAGTTCCGGAAAAAGAACGTAAAAGACTCGTCTTAAACAAGTTGAACCAATTAATATGCAAGGTCCATACGTCTTGGCTCTATTGCATACAGCCTTGTATATGATTCTAGTTTTCAACTACCAAGTCTTCTGGCGAAAATTGAAGGGCATGCATAGATGTGCATTATGCCTTGCTATTTCCAATCTGGTATTAAACATGACCGCTACCATTTGCTACAATCTGTGCTTGGTGGAGACATATTTGACTGTAACAGTTGTTCTCTTTTAAGTGCTATAAATGAAATATGTAACAAATGTTCATATATTAGCTTTCAAGTGTGCAGAAACAAAGTCGCCCCCTCTCCGTTATTAAGCCGCCAAAGCTTTGTCATCTCAAGGCCAGAAATCGGTTGTCAGGTTCGATCTGATTTGTTTAGTAAATGTATTATTGTGCTTTTTAAGTTACTGCAAATCCATGTACAAGTAAAACAGGATGGCTACCAAGAACTCGTCGAAGCCTAGATATCGTCCATTTTTAGTTAATTTGGTGAATAGGAGAATCATGACATTGTTAACTCAAAGACAACATCCGTTAAATTATTCTGCATTATGGCCACTGTAAATTGGCTTCTCAATAGGTCGAAGAATATAAATACTTCAGTTTAGATAAAGATACTTATGCAAATGTATGTAGCTTAATGCACTAAAACTATATTAAATTATATAATTTCATATTGCTGATGGCCTCAGGGGTAACTTGGAATACATTGTTACAATAAAACGTTGTTCCCATTGTAGTATTTTCTAGGTTTTTAGTTACCCCTTGAGTAGACTTGCAATATGTCACATTTTGGTATTTTTTCATAAGAATGTATTGAATTGCTTTAAATGTAGTATTCTTTGGAAAAAGGCACAATTACAGCTTTATTTTCCATACTTCATGATTTTTCATCTTCTTTAGGTGAACATTATTTGTCGCGTTCATTTCTATTGCCATTCTCAGTATTTTTATTTGTGTTCGTTTTTTTTTGTGTACTGAAAGGTCATTAAAATATGGTTCAAAGATCATGGGATCATTAAGTAAAATCCTCCATTATCGGACGAACTAACGTTTGAAACTGGAAATATGATGACTGAAACATCTTCGATTGAAATATATAATATGTACTTTTTGGGGGAAAAGTATGTTTATTAGAACTTCAACGATAAAAAAATAAAAACAGAACGCTAATTCTTTTTTACAGGGCAATCTCCCCTCTTTTGGTTCGATACCGCACCACCCTAGAAAGCTGTCCTAATGCAGATGAAGTTTTGGCAAACATGCACGTGTTTAGTGGGCTGTGTTATGCAGATGGAACAACGACGGGTTTCTTGAATGAATGTAAGTAAATAAAACGAATTAAAAATATATCAAAACATACTTCTCATCTCATATGTTAGTCTGTATTCGAGAAAGGTATGATTCCACGGAAATAGTGATTAATACGTTGACGTAAAATACCTTACACCATACTTACTTTTTCAAAACTACTTTGGAGCCTAGTTCATCGGAAACAGTGTTCACAGATCATGAAGCTCACTCCAGATAAATGTTTTGATTGAACAGAAATAAGGCCATCTTTTGTAAAGTCAACGAGGCAAATACATTTTATACATCAGGCAATATAATTTGTCATTGTTGTATTGTTATTAGAAAACAGAGGTATTACTATGTATTAGTATCAAGTTTAAGTGTTTGCATTATTTTCTATTACGCTTACCGATATTTAAAACAGAATAGTTCCAAAACTTTGGTAGATAAACATTAACATTTGCTCAATTAATCGCCTTAACGCATATGCAAATAAATGTACAATCTTTAAAAAAGGATATACAGATATGGTAAAAACTAAAACATTACGTCAATAAATCGTCATAGTTGACATTACTGCCTCATTTTTGTCTTTAATTTCAGCTCTTACAAAAATTTATCAGAAGCATCTTAAGCATTTTTTGACAATGCTGAAGTCTGCTAAATAGGTACATCCAATTTATTTTCAGAACCTATTGTGTTTTGCACTGGCAAGATTTTTTTTTGTGCAGTGGTGCAAATAGCCAGTTAGTTCCATAAAAAGTCCAGTTGTGCAAAATAATTCTCAATAAGTAGAAATTTTGAAATTATACATCTATTTAACAATATATTGATTTAGTGTATTGTAAGGTTAAAGAGCATCATTAACATGCTTCCATGTTTGTCCTTCTTTGGTATACGTTATAAATTCAAGAGCATCAATTTTGTTTACACACTCAAACTGAGGGAACCAAAGGGAACGTTACCAGTTTAAATATTACTGAATCATTAGACGAACACTAATACACCACTTAACGATCAGCAACGGCCACACCAATTAGAATGTGTGAGAGGACAATTTAGCTTCTTCAAGACAATAAACTGCAGTTAAAACGAACCTGTACTTTTCTTCCTTATGTGTTGGGTCACACGAGATCAAGTTCACAATTGCTATTAAGGGCGGCCGGGCATTACAATAACCATACTATAACTTATCATTAATAGGTAAAGAAGTTATCATATCATTCACATATATATACTTCAAAATGCCACAAAATTTACAAGCGGATTTATTAAATGTTAAATGACGACGCTTAATTGATGGTGTTAAGCATATTGCAGAGCATATCGTTTTTATATATAAACCCTTTGTCACAGAGACCAAAAATCAAGATAGAAAATTCAAACATAAACACATTTTCTTACATTTCTGTATTTATACTTTGTCTGTTGAAATACTGTTGTGTTGTGAAGTAATTTTTTGCATTACAACTTTTTCGGTCTAAAGAACTTATTTCAAAATATCATAAGATATCATAAGATAACACAGTCTTTGTTTGCTTTATACTCCATGAAAACACTAATATATGTATGTGCAAATCAATGTCTTCAGGGTTTATTTATGTATAATTCTGATTTGTGTCCTTTCATATCTACTGTATTGATAAATGTCATTGCATGACTTCTATTTGTGATGTGTCGTAAAGCACCTTAAAGTATAAAGGGCGCCATATAGCTGTTGTATATTGTTATTTTAATTAGACTAAGGTTTATATTTTAACTTATTGTAAGCACTTATTAAATGCATTATCTCCTCTTAGTGATTGCTGGATTCAATAGCTCTTACTTCGCCTGGGGGAGTGAGTGTTCCCACCAGGTTTCATCCATCCTACATTCCTGCAGGGCAAACGGATCAGATCCAGCAACGAACATGGCGAGTGGTCCTCGGGCCTTTAAGAGGTAGGTGTAGTCCGTTGCAAATAGAGCGGATACAATTGAGATTTAGGCCGATTGCATAAAAGGATAACGTCTTAGACCTCTTCACTTCACAGAACGATGATATGCTGCACATAATATTTTGTCAGCTGGAAGTTTAAATGGGCCACCTAAAAGAAACAGATTAAACGTTCAGTATGTTTTTTTTTTTAATTTTACCAACATCGTCAGACAGCTGAGCTAACTAAATGCAAAATTTAATATGTAAATGACCAATTTCATATCTAATAAAAATATTCCTGTACTTTGCATTTTGTATTTCTGAACACTGTCAATAGTATTTTAAGCGATGTTTTGTTATAGTGAACTTATTTTCTTCATGAAATGTATCCTTATAAAACAATTTTGCACCTACATGTGCACAATCTAGATATATAATAATGAAATATTACCTACATAAAATTCCGTTACCAGATTAAACCTGTAGCAAACTCAACTTTGAAACCTTCACCAAACTCAAACCTGCAGTGATACAATTTTTGATCAGTTGCACGATAATCTGCTTCATAAATTTCATAATTACAAAATCTTATCCTTTTTGTATGATGTATTTTAAACACCCGTTTATTCAATATTAAAAATCTAGCGATAATGTGATATAAAGTTATGTAAAACGACTTTATTCAATATGTACAAATGATCTCAATCTCGAATATATGTACAAAAGCTTTCATTTTTAAAATGTTATTTTTTTCAGCAAGATGATAAAACAAGAACAATGTAACGCTGAAGGATTTAATGAAAACGACGTGAGCGCCTGTGGTCACAAAGAAAGTCTCAAGAGGCTGGCTTGCTTCTGCGATCTAATGGTGGCATTTGGACCTGGCGTAACATTCCAATTGTCGGATTTTTTTTCTGCGAACTAACCTTGACTGTATTTCTCGTTGGCGTTTCTCTGTGTTTAAACCGATATTGTTACTTCAACTGCATACAGCATTTCGTTTCGTGTTATTGGATTTTTTTTTATTTTGTCATTTGAATTTGGATTTCAAGACATTATATGAGTCTGTTTACCCGTTGCTCTGAACGTTTCTTTCTTCTGCTAACAGAACGCATGGAATATGTTACTTGAATAAATATATATTATATCAGTCTACGACGTAGCTAAAGTTATACTTGATAAGGTTTCATGTTCTGTCAAAACTCCTAGTTTTGAAATGGTCTATTGTTGCAGAATAAGGAACATTTAGTTGAGATTTCGCCACCCTAGCGTCATGACAGGATTAAAAACTTGAATTATTTTCCATGAAATTAAATGTGATTATAAACTGATATATATATATGCACTTTTTCCAAGGTTTTCCTTAAATGGACATCATGAGAAGAGACCTTTTTTTTAGATTTATGTATGTGTTGTACGCACTTCCACTTATGTTACCTTGCTTTCCCCATGTTCATATTCCGTTCTAAATATCCAATTTTACTGCCTGAATTATTCGGGAAAGCCCTGTTAAAAACAGCGCCAATAACGTCAAGTGACTGTTTGAAACGAGGCAGTAAAAGTTTACAAAGGGTTCACTAGATAGGGGCCGTCAGGCAACTGCAAGTTCTTTACCACACTATGAAAACAACATCAAAATCAACATACCCACTGACATAACAAAACAAGTTCATTTGTGTTCCAAGCTTAATATTTTGAGATATTTCTCCATAACATAAACAACATTTCTGTCGATTACAATTTTTCCTTTGAATACTTCCCACCTGCAATAATGTTTCCGTAACGTTATCATCACGCTCTCGTTTGACCATTTGGCAACTTTTCGCTTCCTAGTTTACACTGTAACAGTTTTCACTCGCTGACACTTCCCCTGGTAAGTCAAGTTGTTAACAGTGAAATGACAAGTTGTGCTCATGCGTCATTAGATTTAACGCGAACAACTGTAGAACAAACTGTCTGACCAAACAGGATAAGGAATATCTTACCTTATTAGTAAATACACATTTTTTTATGAATATGTAACAATACAATCCGACCCTTATTTTCCATTTGGAGACTCACTTGATATATCCATGCAATATTTTAAATATGACAAAACAATATATATGTAGCGGAACTAGACTGGGTCGATCGTCGGCGACCAGATAGCTCAATTGGTTGAGCGTCCGTCTAGAGTTCGGAAGGTCCCGGGTTCGAACCCCGGTCTGGCCGTGCATTTTTCCTCTCCTGTTACAGTGGTGCCTGTGACCAACCCTTGTTTCAAGCATTTGGTGTATGCTTGACAAGGGGATACCCGAACCTTGGTTGTAGATAGTTGTGTCTTCGGGGGCGAAGACATAGTTAAAGGAGGGAGTAATGTAGCGGAACAAGACTGGGTCCATCGTCGGCGACCAGATAGCTCAATTGGTTGAGCGTCCGTCTAGAGTTCGAAAAGTCCCGGGTTCTAACCCCGGTCTGGCCGTGCATTTTTCCTCTCCTGTTACATATATATACTTCACCGTGATGTTCCTTTAAATAAAAAAAGATACCAAGATAGACCAGTACCCTATTACGATACAAAATTTTATTCATACATAACTTTGAAATAGGTTATCCGCTGGCGTTTCCTCACGACTGTGTGCAAAATACGTTACAAATGCCATAAACACCAATTAACGATGTCTTACATTTGGTGAACGATATATAAAACGCAAAAACCTATCTAACTGCCCTAATACGTATCATATTTAGTCAGTGTCCCCTAAAAACCTGACTGTACAGGATTAAAACATTTCTGGTAGGTAGTTTGGCAAGTGACAGTGAGGTGATTGTGTGTAGCGCCGTATTTTCAATACGAGAAAGAGATAAAAAAGCGACATCTTGTTTTGATTAATTCGAAAATTAAAGAAAAAAGCAAATTATTCTACTATAGTTTTGGAAATAACTGGCATAACTTTGTTTTGTAGTATATTCTTTTTTGTGCAGGCTGGATGTATATATTTCAGGAAAAAACACAACAAACTTGTGATAAAGGATAAAAAAAATACATTTATACATGTACCATGAATGCTGTCTAAAGTATATCAGTTGTGAGGCACACACAGAGTATTCACAACGCTAAACAAAAACTATCTGCCATCTAACATTCCAACGAATGCCTAACTATCTTAAATACGTGTGGACCAACACTTTACATAACACGTAACCAATTGATTTCTATATGTCTTATACTTTGTTTCTCTTGGTATCATCGATGCTAAACATTTATAATACAAATAATTACTACTGAATAACTTGGGTTATGTATTCATAAATTCGAGTTGCCTCTCTTCCCAAGTTGTAATCTGGGTTCGCTACATGCAGACCTCATAGACCTTTTGTCGTTCACTGGAAGTGAACTTTCGATTCGCTTCCTGTTTGTCCCGGTGAACAAGAAAAGAAAAGATTGTCCAGCAATAATTCGTAAATATCGTAACATCAACGGTTTATGAAGCTGTTCCTTGTCAACATTTATACTTGTGTGGCAGATTGTAATTGTACATAAGATTACGGTCGCTTTCTAGCTTCGAGCTAAAGGGAATTTCCCTTTAGCTCAGTGGTAGAGCGGCAGAAAAGGAACCTGGAGATCGAGGATTCGATCCCCGGTGGAAGCACATTATTCTCTTTCTTGTTACATTTGTGGATGGTAATATTTAGCCGACAAGGCTCCCCTCCAAACGAAGGAAATCTAACAGTCAATATTCAAGGGCAGCACAACGGGGAGCAGCACCAATAGGGCATGCCCGGGGGCAGCAAATGGAGGAGGTACAGGAGGAGCCTCAGGAGACCAGTGGGGTCGAAGCTTGAGTTGACCAGGCAAAAGTTTCTAGTGTCTGTGTACCAGAGTCTTTAGGAATTGACGTTGGCTGTATGCCGTTTCCATTGATAACTGTTGGGTAAGCAGTGGGTGCGCATGTCTCAAATGCGTTCAGGGATAAGATTTGGGGGGTCTGAGTATATCAATTTGGCTATTCTTATGGAAACAATTTTAAGTTGCTCAACACCCAGACCTTGAGCCTAGTTGACAGAGGTTTTGTATTAAAACAAAAAGGGACAAAGAACAAAATTGAGTCAATAGAGGCTGTGACAGATGCTTTTATAATTTACACTGCATTATTTACACAAAGTCATAATAGGGGGCAAGAAATGTTAAAGTATATGTCTATTGTCAGGCTGGCGGCAAAATCATTCCAGGGAATGGGGTGGAAAATATACGATAAGCAATTCCGTGCTCGTCAAGCACGCCAGCCTGATCGGTCATGGGCAGCGGTTGGTGGGGAATTGTGGTTGACATGCCTGAAAACTGGTATGTCAAATGCTTGGGATACCTTCCCACGAAACATCTGGTGTTAGAGACCCTTTGATTTTGATGTGTGGGTAGTTAGTGACGACGTTTGATTGATGTGTTGGTCGTTATTGACGCCCTTTCTTCTGCGGGCAATATTATGTTGTTGTTTTAATCAATAATGTATGTTTTGGTATAATAATGCATTAGTGTCATAAAATACATAATATTAAAATGCTCGTACTGTTTATAAAGGCATGTCTTCTTTTGTATGTATTTGAAGATTTGCTACCGGACAAACAAATAAATCTGCCTAAAACCATTTAAGCTTACGGTGAGCATGTTCCACTAAACCTTCCGCGAAAGCGATCGGAAATAGTAATTGTAAATCTCTCAAATGCTTATTACATGTGTTAGCTAGCAATGTCGACAGAGTGGTGGATCTGAGTGATTGAAATAAACATCTGATATTAAGTGAAGCATGAAACCAGTATTAATTGTTTATCGGCTATCCACTAAATTGCAAATGAATATAAACAATTCTTCCCAAATACACCCACGTTAAATACACAGCATAAAGGTATCATGTGATAAATATAACCGTACGAAAACGATCAGCCTACTTTAAATAATAAGATTGTCTATGTTACATTGTAGCTTGCTTATCATAGGAGAAATGACACTGAAGTACACAGAAAAATGACGTTCATTACATTTTTCGTGGTAGAATTGATATAATAAATATATGTTTGTATATTGTGGTGGAATATAAAACTCGGAGCTCAAAAATGTTGCTTATATAATTAATTCATGCCACAAGCTGCCTACGTTGATTATTTTTTGAAACATTTAAAAGTAGTTCTGATGACTTTTAAAGCCCATGATTATTAATAAATTTGTGAAATATTTATCATGTCATAAGCCCCTCTCACACTCGATGTCAGTACCTTTCTACAGCTGGAGTCATATAGAGAGAGACAAATAATCCACAAAAGATAATAACTGTTGCGGAAATCATGAACTTGTGATTTTGACCTGTATATAAATAACATGGTCATCAGTTGTAAGAATCAAACTCTGTTTTCACAATGCCATCCAGGGTCATCATAAGTAGATTCAGTTATCAAGTTGTGGGTCTTCAATGGTTGTAAATGCAGAACTCTAAACACTAAAATGATAGCTATGTTATACCAGTATGCGATAATATACATGTACATCTCATTGCGATGATGTAAGAAGTACTTCAAAATAATGACTGTTAAATTAGTTTTAATGTTTTATATTATTAGCCATATGTCAAAATAGTTTTAATGTTTGATATCAATAGTAAAAAGTCGAATGAGTTTCAATGTGTTTACATAAATAGTTATATGTCAATTCTGATGTTACATGTAGCTGGAATTATTGTCATTATATGGAGCATTACGGCTATTGCTGTAATTGCTGTAATGGGATAATAGAAACTGCAGTATCCCACAACACACATTCGTAGCTCGGTTATGAACTCTGCCTTAAAAAATTGTATAAATCTGGATTCCATCGCCAGGTACAGGAAGCCTTGATGAAACCGTACCGAAGACTCAAAGTGTATACGGTTAACTTAAGCTTGTAAGTTTGGAATACTGTAACATAAACAGCAAAAGGTTGTATCAATTTACTGGAGTCGTTTCTCTACTTTCGTTTCAAGGCTTATACACAATAACATCAAACACAAACACGAACAACAGCAATGCGACCATTTACAATAAATTTTGATTACCTCATCGGTATGCTGCTCATGTATAATTCTCAGTTCAGTTGAGAAATCACTTGTGTGTAAAAAATGAACTGCTTCTGTGAGAACACGGAGAATATTCAATTGTATACAATGAGGAAAATGGTCGATAGCTAAATCGACGGCTTCCTCCTGTGATGATAAAAGGTGAAATACTGCATTTGAACGATAAGGAACGCTTATGTAACAAGATATTATACTTTATGACACGCCAAAATTTAGCACACAATTGATAAGTAAGTTTCAGTGATCTTGTTATATATAAGATTAATTATGTCAACGAAACTCTGTTTGTGCTTAAACACACATTAAAACCATAAAATAATCTTACCTAATTGTATTTTCAACTCTCGTAGCCAAACTTAAAGGAATGGGGTTGGCAAGGGGAAGAGGAAAACCTAAGCGCGTTGGTTGGGTGGGGGTAATTTATTTATGTCTGTTTTTAACATTTTCTTTCATTGGTTTTTATTGAGGGGGGGGGGGGGGGGGGGGGGAGTTTTTTT
>JAULCA010436653.1:13131-23157 GCA_032360845.1 Crassadoma gigantea | reverse complement strand
TTATCATGAAAATGTGGGTTTATGTCTCTCTTTGTGATGCCATATCTCCTAAACTAGTGGTCGAATAAATTTCATATATCTTAATTCAATACTTCGTTTCTTCAAAATTATGAATAGAACCACTAATTCAAAATCCTCGATGAGGCCGGAAATGAACCTTAACACATTTTAGATGGCTTGGTCGGTAAGAGCGATAGAATAACAATCTAAAGTCTTGGGTTCGATTTCAGGTACATCCCCATTAATTTTACACTCGGGAAACTGCTGTTGTTTTTTTGTTGTTTATACAATCTTTATTATCTTCTCAGGGTTTCCATTGCAAAGTTACAGTTTTTGGCATTCAGCAGAAAACCATTGATTTACATAGCAGTTCACTCTTCTAGAGAAGTTTATGAAACTTGTCTTTTTTTACAATGAGAGCAGCGTTTGACAGATGTAAACTGTGATCATGTTCATGTTTAGACAGAAGAGGACAACACCCTTTTCAACCATATTTTAGCCCATAGAAAATATACTAATATAAAATATGAATTCTTATTGAAATATGCCTCAGCTTTTAAATTGCTTTTTACATACTTGCGTATCCAGTGTGTGATATGTTGGGGTTATTTCCGGTGCCTGGAGGTTTACCATATCCTGTTAGACTTCCAACAAATCCTGTTGGGTTCATGGATTGACCTCCTGTGATTGTACCAGACGTTTTAGCCGAGCACTGCGGCACTCGACAACACGTTGGATCCTTAGGGTCGACCACGAAGGTACAACCAAGTGGTACATTGTCAAATCTAGCACACCTTTGATAGACAAAACAAAACAAAATTCAATGAAGGCTGACATTTAGTATTTTTTTTCACGCATCCGTCCTCATCAATAAATAATTCAGTCATGTCAAACTCAAGTAAATGATTATGTTAACATTATTTTATAACACCTTCTTTTATTAGCACTTGATGACCTCGGTGGTAAATCGTAGGAGGTGTTAATGCGTGGTTCGGCAGGTGACCTATACCTTCTGATAAATTATTCACATTAAAGAGTGATAATTGTTTGTTAAATGTAAATCAAACTCGTCAATAAATAACAGCAGAGATATATTCACACGTTAACAGAAAATTACCTCTTAGCGCAATAAAGTTATTGGCTACATTGGTACATACTCCCGAAGCCGTTTTTATTGATGGTGCTTACCTGTCGGTACATTGGTGATAGTGGTTTCTAGCATCCTCACAGCGGCACTTGTAGCTACAGCCATCATCCCATTGCTCGCCCTGATGGTAATACGATCCTTTGTATACACAGTAGTCTGGAATAATCAAGTGGTACATGATGGTGGTTGTCTTGAACATATAAAAAAATGCCCTTGAGTTCTTTAGACGTAAAGGAACTTTACGTGTGGCAGACAAGATATACTAGTAATAACTGCCGATTTGAGAGGAAACATTTATACACTAACACATATTAAATGATAATTTAACTGTTCAAAAAGGACTAGATTATACTCCATGTTTCAACTGATCATTCCTATGACAGATTTATTTCCCAGCTTCAGCATCTTTCTTTGCCCTTCAGTTTTCCCGGTATTTTCTTATGTCTTGGTCAACGGTTCTGTCAGTGTAAATTCTGCTAACGCTAGAAAATAGGATTACTTGTTTTAAATATAAGTTATATCCTATTTTATTTCTATATTGTTATAATGTAACGTATTTGTTGTGGTTTATTCTCCTGTTGCTTGAAAAAGGAACGAATCTCACCGAAATTTGAAAACTTAATAACGTGTACACTGTTAGAAAGACTTCCTTGCCACAATTTTTAGTTATTCGTGTCATACAAATATACCTTTGATCAGATCCAGTGTTACAAATTTGTTATTTTACAATTTATATTGCTTTTTTGACTAATCAATGTCTAACATATATTTGCTGACACAGCAACGACAAAAGTGATTATGACCAATCGAGATCTCTTTTGGTAATCATTAAAGTGATAACCCTTACGAAATAACTTAATGTCCATGATGCTAATTACGAACAAGAGGGCCTGTATCGCTCACCTGTATATCAAAGCAATTATGGCAAAATATTCTCTGAATAAGATTCAAGGGAATAGGCCTGACCCCTATGCCAATCCTTGTAGCAATCTGTATGAGATTTTTCATGCCCAGCAATTTTATTTATGGTTATTGTATGGGGATCTCAACAGTTTTCAAACTGTGACTCAGAACGAGGCCCCTAGGGGTTTGGTCAATACCCAGGGTCAGTGCTAACATCATGACTGCATTCGTTTCTTTATGCCCAGTGGTTGAATATATAGTTTTGGGATGGGGATCTCAATCGTATTTAAGTTATGACCCAGGGATTATTCCTCCAAGAGTGGGGCCAGACACACCGTTAATACAAAATAAGTTCCCCTTCATCCAATAATGCTCCACACAAAATATGGAACAAACAATTTTATTCCTGCAGAAGGAGAAGAATTTTAAAGTTTACTATGTTTCCCATATTTGGCCCGCCCCTCTGGCCCCTGGGGGACAAGACCCACGGTTTATATAAAATTGGTTCCCCTTCATCCAAGGATGCTTTAGACCAAATATGGAACAAATTCTTTCATTCCTACAGAAAAAGAAGTATTTTAAAGAATTTACTTTGTTTCCCCTATTTGGCCCCGCCCCTCAGGCCCCATTGGGAGCAGGACCCAACATTTATACAAAATTGTTTCTGCTTCAGACCAAATATGGAACAAATTCTTTCATTGCTACAGAAGAAGAAGGATTTTAAAGAATTTGTTATGTTTCCCCTATTGGGTCCCGCCCCTCAGGCCCCTTGGGGGCCAGACCCACCGTTTATACAAAATTGATTCCCCTTCACCAAAGGATGCTTCTAACCAAATATGGAACAAATCCTTTCATTCCTACAGAAGAAGAAGAAGGATTTTAAAGAGTATGCTTTGTTTCCCCTATTGGGCCCCGCCCCTCAGCTCCCAGGTGGGCCAGACCCACGGTTTATACAAAATTGGTTCCCCTTCACAAAAGGATGCTTCTAATCAAATATGAAACAAATCCTTTCATTCCTACAGAAGAAAGATTTTAAAGAATTAACTGTGTTCCAGTATTGGGCCCCGCCCCTCAGGCCCCTAGGGGGCAAGACCCACGGTTTATATAAAATTGGTTCCCCTTCACCCAAGGATGCTTCAGACCAAATATGGAACAAATTCTTTCATTCCTTCAGAAAAAGAAGGATTTTTTTAAGAATTTACTATGTTTCCCCTATTTGGCCCCGCCCCTCAGGCCCCTTGGGAGCCAGACCCACCTTTTATACAAAATTGTTTCTGCTTCAGACCAAATATGGAACAAATTCTTTCATTCCTACAGAAGAAGGATTTTAAAGAATTTGCTATGTTTCCCCTATTGTGGGCCGCCCCTCAGCCCCGTGGGGCGCCAGACCCACTGTTTATACAATTTCTTTTTCTCTTCCCTTAAGGATGCTTCAGACCAAATTTGATCAAAATCTGCTTGGCCCTTCAGGACTAGAAGCATTTTAAAGGAAAAGTTGACGGACGGACGACGGACGAACGACGGACGCTGCGGTATGGCATTAGCTCACTTGCCCTTCGGGCAGGTGAACTAAAAAATCATTTTTTGGGAATTATTAAGCTACTGAAACTAAATAAAAAAATATTTTATAAAAATATTTTGTCGCTTAAAACTTCATTCTTCACAAATGATGTCCCTGTGAATCAGATATTTTCGTGGGGCTTACATTTTGAGGTTTTCTGACAAAACACTACTTGGGGATACATCAGTTCATAGAATTCGAGTATACGCACTCAAATGGAGATTTGCTTTTAATCAAACTTGTAACCACGAAATTAAAAATCCCACGAAAAAAGGTGATACCACAAAAATATAATTCTACCGAAACAAATATCACATTACTATTTACAGCACAAATACAAACCATTTTATAAAAAAGAGATTATATCTACCTTTGAAAGATATTGAATGAAAGGTTTATCATTGAAATGATGGCGAGTACCGATCATGGCTTTTCATCGTGTGTAGCTACTTACCTCCGCCAGTTGGCGGTGTTGTTCTTACATAATAAGGTTGGGGCGTTGTTAAAGTTTGTGAGAAATCACAACGATAGGTCTTACAGCAATGATCTGCTGGATCAGTTATCGTTATACACTGTGGAGGCAGATTCATCATGCTCGGGCACCTACATGTTTTAAATAATATGTTAGAATGAAGTATCACTTATAGACCATAGCACCTATACATAACACTAAATATTATAAATCATATATATCACTTATAGACCATAGCACCTATACATAGTCAAAAATCACTAGGAACCACCTAGAATACACAAAGAAAAAAATGAAGCAAACATGAGGACAGTTGTTAATCCCTGCTCTACGATAGGTTACACTTATCATGAAGTATTGTATCGACTATGACATTATGAATAGTATCACAAATTAAGAAACTATGATATTTATTAGTTATTTGAGGCACAAAATGAACGTTTATTTAGTGACCTCTCACCTCATCTAACATTTAATCTGATTTAATAGAACCTACGTACGAAACATGTTTCAGATAATTTAACAAATTAGTCAATATGCATTATGATTTGATTAAATGTGTGCCTAAAAATCATTCAAAAATGAATTAAAGAGTCACAGTGAACAATTCGGTCATGCTATTCATTATTTACACCGTGAATTCTATATTGTCTTTTGCTTGGGAAAAAAATCGGCCATTTATTCATGTTTAAGTCATGCATTTATTCAGGCATGTCCAAAAACGACCTCTTTATTTTTTCAGTGCGAAGATACCGGGTTTTACAACGTAGAAAATCACTGAAGAAAACCGAATACTGGGGATAATATGGAATTAACCTCCTTTTTCAGATGACCTTGTCCCATTTCTACAAAAACCTTGTCATGCAAAGATGAATATTGTCTTTAAACTGCTAATTTAGTTTTAAGGAAAATTCAAATTATACCATTTCCGAAATATCCTATAGCCGAATGCCCTTTAGGTGCTTACTGCTTAAAGCCACCGCAACAAAAACGTGAATTGAGCACATTTCTTGATTTGAGTAAAATTACTATAATGTTCATGTGAATGATTGCAGATATCAAATACAGTAAAATTATTTATTTGTTCCTGGTTTACCGCAAATATACATCTAGGTCCCTTTTTCTCTCGTTTTCTTTGTAATTCCTTAATATCTTTCCCTTAAAAATCGCCAAATCCCTTTATAAATCACTTTTGTCTTGACAAATTGCGACATAATACCGCGATTTTACTGTATTAAGTCACACCTATCGTTACATCTGTACTGTCCTTGCTGAGCGTCCAAACATTGACACCGGAAGTCACATCCGTCCTCCCAGCTGTCTCCTTGCTGATGGACAACCCCTTTGTAAATGCATCCACCTTAATAAGCAAAAAACATAGAACTAACTTTGTCACTAGGCTTGAATATGTGTCCAAAACTCCCAAGCGCTAACATTCAAGTTTATGTTTGCTTGGTTACGAGTTTGGGTTTGAGTTTGTTTACCACACTTTAGGTCACCCTGTGTACATCAAAGTTTCTAAGCGAACGAACAAACAAAATACGACTGTATATATGAAAAGGGTTTAAACAAGGCTAGAACCAAAGAAAACGAAAAAGACACAGTTCGATATCTATGATTAAAAGTGCATTTCCTGTCAAACAAGTTATCAAACTACCAGTACTAATAATTACAATAATTCGAGGTTCTTATATACCGCTTTATCACAACCTAGTTTGCAGGTCGTCTAAAAGCGGTTCAAAAATTATAATACATGGTTATAGGGCCTCTGCAACTAGCCAATGACGTTCTCAACTCCCCGGGGAGCTTCGGTACACATATATAGCATTCAATAATCCTAGCACTGCCCAACAACGTACTCATTTACAGCTTAGTATACTTGAACAAGCGGAGTGAAGTGCCTTGCTGTGACTCGAACCTGCAACCCCTTGGTCACGAGCTAGTCTTGACTGTCTTGCGATTCAATACACAGCGCATCATGATTAGAAACTTATACGAATAATCATACATACTTTCGTAAGACTTTGAAGCACCATGATTGGTATTTCTTTTATTACTAAAAAACATTTGTATGTACCATCCGTTACATAGGGAGACATATACTTGTTTTTTGAATCTCACTGAAAAGTTTTTAAATTGCACTTTAGCTTGTATGTATATTTATTTTACCAATGAAAGTTTGACTGGGCGATTTTTTTCCTATGAACAGTATACAACCTCTGAATGTACTTTGCATAACTTACCTCCAGTTGTACCTACGACAGTATGACCGGGACTAAGGCCAGTGAATGAAGAAGGCTGTTTCCCAATACTTCCTGTTCCGGGACTGCTTGGGCCCGGTCCATATCCCCCTGTAGCTATGTTTTGTGGAAGAGCGGCAGTTCCATAACCAGAGTAACCGGGCTTGTAACTAGGGACGGGTATGTGGACCTGTTGTCCATTGGCTCCAGCGCTACATACAGGTATTTTGCAGCACGGATCTTTCGGATCTTCGGTCAACGTACATTGAATCGGTAGGTTTTTAAAGTCTGGACACCTATCCAACGACATAATAACCTAAATAAGCCAAAGCATGTCTTGAATAACAAACTAATGCATGTAATCAATCACAACACATGTGGCATATAAAAACACAAAGAAGCACATATTTGAAATGTATTCTGAATATATTTCAATTCCTACTCAAGTTAGACTCAATGCAACTACCAAATGTAACATATTTCATTTTTTCCGATGAATTGACCAGATTAGCATTGTCTGTGTGTATGCTTTTGTGAAGGGAGATAACTATTGGCATGTTCAAACAAGTATACCAATTGAGATTTCACATCTTTATTGAAGCAACACAAGAAATTGGTCAGAAAACTGGAAACGATCAATCAGCAAAATATTATCAGCTCACGGTTGCAAGTTGCGGAAACAACGTACATCCACAGTGGTTCGTTACAAATGTCTAAAATATACATATCATGTTAAAACTGATATAGTTAACAACACACATGAACATACATATAAATGTATGATTATGTTTGCTGTGACCCATTTCAGTATATCATATATGTATTTCAGACAGTAGTTACGAACCCCCGTGGTAGATCCACGAGGTCCCGTCTTATATCTTGTATCTTATATAGTCTTATATATATTTTTCTGTCTAAGATCTTGGAAAAGGTTGTGCCCCGGCATTTAGAGGTTCATCTCCATGCAAACAGTCTCTATGACAACATGCAATCGGCCTACCGCACGGGACACTCTACTGAGACAGTCCTCCTACGTGTTCATAATGATATAGCTTCTGCATTGGATAACAAGTGCAGAGCGGTGCTTGTCATGCTGGACTTGTCAGCTGCATTTGACGTCATCGACCATGACATACTTTATAGACGTCTGGAATACTATTATGGAGTGACTAATACTGTACTTTGCTGTATACAGTCTTAACTGAGTGAACGACGACAGTGTGTTGCCATCGGATCTACCACCTCACATGACAAAGTATTAGATTTCGGGGTTCCTCAAGGGTCGGTGTAAGGACCACGAAAATATTGTATGTACTCCAAACCGATTGGAGAGATTTGTTGTCGCCATAGCCTACAATACCATTGCTATGCCGATGACCCACAATTTTATATGGTCATTAAACCACAGGACAGTTGGAATACAGTCTCAGAAAGCCTGGAATCTTGTCTGACAGATATCAGTATCTGGTTGAACGCCAACATGCTAAAGCTTAATCAGGAAAAGACGGAACTAATCGTCTTTTCCCCAAAGTGTCAGCAACAAATGGCTTTCAAGCTCAAGGTCGGGACCAGGACTATTGAGACTGTTCCTATATGACATTTAAATATGGTTTTGTGTTTTGTTTCTCAATGTACATGTAATTAAGTTGTATTGAACTACCAACGCATGCCATCCTGTTGAATGATGATCCTTCAATGACCAAATGTATTTTTTTACGATCAGAATTGATTTAACATGTTCAAATAGTTGAAAATAAAGTTGAATGAAATATAAGGATTGAATCTTGATTTGGTCGATTTCATGGGGTGATGAATTGAGTTGGTCTTTAAATAGTTTTAATGAACTACGAAACACTTCATGTTGAAACAAATTCAACATAAAGTGTTGCGCAGTTCATTAAAACGGTTTAAAAATCGCCCAATGGAAACGACCAAGGCAAGATTCAATCCTTAAATAAATGAATACATTAAACAACGAAAGAAAGTGCTTTTCCAGTATTAGGCAGAAAAAAATCTTTTCTGATGACAATACATTTATTAATCTAGATTTTGCTAAAATTATCTTTAATAACATTTAAATTACTATCAATTAATTATAATAGTATCAAATTTTAAACTGTAGAAACGTTTAATTACTTACTCTCTATATTTTATGAGAAATATTATTGTTACGCCATGCAAATATATTATACGTGATTTATACTTATATGGGTAAACTACAGTATTAAATAGGGAGTGTCATTCTAGGTTTTCTGGTATTTTACATAAACAAACGTTGGTTATGCCGTCATGATATGCTATGATATGTCATCTTGGATACCATTCCGAGATATGAGGGAATTAATCTGGAGGACCAAATTCACTAATTGATTTTTTTTTTTCAAAACTACGAGCTGCACGACATAAAACTGGCTAAAATCTTAAATATAGCTGAAAAGTATGTTACTGTGACCATGTTTTATAGAACTGGTTTTACCGTGCTACCCAGATACTGTATTGTGTGACTTTACAAGCACAATGGTCTTAAGTTAACAAAATGGGTCATGGGACGTACTTGGGTTGACATCGGTACCGGCCTGTGGTACCATCCTCACAGGTACATGTCCAGTCACATCCATCCGTCCAACGTAAGCCCTGCTGGTAAAGTTTTCCTTTGACATAGCAACCGTCTGCAATTATGATTTTACACTTATAATATTGATTTTCGTCAATATTATTTAAACATTTCACATGCAAAAGTAAGCAACTTGTTCCAACCAAAAAACTAAAATCCGACTTCTTCGTTCTACACAAAAGAAACATGTTACAATTAGAGAAATTAGTTGCTCAGCAAAACTCCTATCGTATATTAAAACCCTCCGCATTTAAAGACATCCGGACTTCATCAAGGTTAAATAAGTATTCTGTAATACTATTCGTAAGTGATTTTCTCACGTCAGTGTTTTTCATACATCAAAGGACAATAAATAGTGCTTTGAAAAGGAAACTTATTGAATTTGAAGACAATTTTTAACATTTAATCGCGTAAAACTAAAAACATGGCTGATTAATCACTGAACCCTTTATTGACTATAAAATATTTGAAAGAATGTAAATACAGTCTGTATTTTGATAAAATTTTATATATCATCAAAGGGAAAAATATATCAAATAAATATTTGTCATTCAACCAGCAACCATCCGACTAAGTATTAAAGCAGTAAACAAAAATGTAATCAAGCTCATATTGCTTTTGTAAAAGCTCCCCGTGTGCAATCAGAGAAGATACACTGGAGTGTTTGCATTCTTAAAGCATTTTGGCTAGCATGTAATAATTCAATCTTTCGAAAAAGGTATAATGCTTGCATTGGAATAACATGGCCAAGTGAACAGTTTTTAGCAGCAGTATATCATAAGTTGTCTTTTTCGGATATCAGCGAAAAACAAATGTTGTCCAAAGAATTATTTTTGTTCACTTACCTACTCTTGAAGGAATCATGGCGGCGCCTCCTACGTTAGCACTGGGAGCCTGGGTGGGCCCACCTGATCCGGGGGTCAATGTTCCCCCGCCTGTACCTGTACCCGCTGAAGCAGAGCCACCAGTACCACTGCCGCCAGTGCCACCAGTGCCACCAGTGCCAGTGCCGCCAGTGCCACCAGTGCCACTTCCACTGGTACCACTACCAGAGGGAAGGTTTGGTATGGGATAATTGCCCACTACACC
>JAULCA010436631.1:0-10985 GCA_032360845.1 Crassadoma gigantea | reverse complement strand
ACAAATAATTATTAAAAACAAAAAGTGAATGCAAATGCAAATAAATTCTCATTCTGAAATCTTACCTTTGTCGTTCCGGTCCACGGAAGTAAATTAGTTAGATGCGCAGTACATGTATCGCCTACTTATACACGGTATATTGTGGACAAGTCGCGCATGCGCTGAAATTTAGCTTCTTTCAATCGGGAACAGTGGGTACTTTCCGTAAACGAGAAAAAAACTAGGTTGCCTCCATATTTGTTTTCTCATTACCTACATTGCCGACATTTTGTACTTTCAGTTTCATTTTGTCTGTATTTCGGAAAATCTATCGCACAGATTTATATTTCAAAACTTCTTGTGACGTATTTCTGATTATTACGGGTTATTGTTTGTGAAAAAAGGAATATTTTATAAAATATTTTAATTTGATTTCAGTTTGAGATGAAATCACTGATTTATTGTTCAGGTTATGATATTGTTATTTGTCATTATATTTGTTTCAGGGAAATCTTTGTGAAAGTGATTTCGGAATGTAGAAGGACATTTTATGCGAATGTTCTTGCAGTGAAGAACAATGTGCAATATCAATGAACCTAAAGTAAGAAAGAATATGTTTGTAAAATGAAAGTAGAATGAGGAGGAATATGAAATGTCAATGCCTTTGAATTAAGGAATAACAGTTCATGCCAATCAATTAAGTCGAGGAGATATAATTCATATCGATGTTCTTCAAACAAGGAATAGCATTAATTTATGCCACGTAAGCAATCCGAAAGTACGTAAAGTGGACATTCTTCATAGTTTTTAAGTAGAATGAGGAGGAATATGAAATGTCAATGCCTTTGAATTGGACATTTTTCTTGGTTTTGGTTTTTAAGCATTAAACATATTTGGAGGAAGGCTAATGTGACTGTGATATATTTCATCGATCTACTACTATGTAAAGCCTCGTGTTATTAATAAGGCATTAAATGTAATTAGCTCATAAAATTATGTTTAAAACCGCACCGCTGTTTGAAATTCTGAATGTATATAAGCAAAAAAGATTAAAAGTGATAGGCCTATATTTGATATCTATAACAGAGGTAGTACTTTCTCTTTTTAGCAGTTCTAATTCTGTGTTTTTATAAATGTAGTGTTGTTAAACTTCTCGCATTATTTTTAGAGTTTCAAACACCTGTAATACTCATAAATCAGTATAAATGAAAGTATGCTGGTAGTTTATCAACATATTTAAGTTATTACCATGAAAAATTTGGATAAATATATGTAATTTTCAGGAAAACTTAAGTTTTAACATTTCAAATAATCAGAGTGTTTTCTTGGATAAGTCTACTGAATTGATTTCGATTTTTTTTACTATTTTGCTTACAAAATATTTAAGGTAAGGAGTTGGTAGTTAGCTGAAAAGAAACACATTGTTAAGCCTCATCACAGAATAAGACTATCTAAGTCCAGGGCCTCATCATGGATTTAAGTTATTGTTTATTTTACAACATGTTCAAAAGAACATAGCAAAACCACAAGTGATTTTGATGGAAGTGAATAATGTAGTAGTCATACAGTTATCAGCGCCGACGGAGACGTATATATTACATACATACGTCGCTGGCTCTGAATTCAATTTCAAGAGGGAATTTGAAATGAAATATCGTCTTTTAGTTTCATGTGGACTTCATCTTGAGCCATAACTGAATCACAAAAACAAGATAAGTAAGCTAAAACCTTTGGAGAAAGCGGAAGTAAAATTTAACAAGTATGGGTTTTAATACCTGAAAAGGTGCTCATGTTGGAGAGTTTATATGGTATTTGACTTGTAAAGTTGATATGATTTATATATTTTTCCAGGACTGTTACAATCTGATGCCCGTTGCGATAGTCTGCTACAAATATGTATGACAAGATTGAGACATTCTCTATTTGTTTTGGTGTATTGTGAAGCCCTACAGTGATACCATTACCCAATAGGCAGATAAAGGTTACCTAGCTACTAACTACGAAGTTCGTAAAAGTTATCTCGCTTAGTGCTGTACTCACACAATTATCATTTAACCCATATATTGGCTAGAAAGCATTCCCTGTTGAACACCCAAAAATTTTGTTTAACCTTTTTTGTTTAACATTCTGTAACAAAATATGTGGTGGAGTGATCGACATCGTGCAGTCGTCAACACAGAGATAGAGAGTTAATCGTTATTAAGGTAATACTCGCTAATAAGTATACGTAACAATGTAACTCTTAAACGTTTTAGGCAATTTTTAAGCTTTACAAGTATATATTTAACAAAATCAATATGCTTGTTTATTGGTACAATTGTTAAAAACATGTTTCCAAATTCATGAGAGAGTTGAATTTTATAAACTTTTATATTGATATGCTGGTAATAAATTAAGAAACATTATCACCTTAGATACCAAGCAAAAGACTATTAGCCATTATTAGAATTAATTTGTCGATGCAGAGCGCAGAGAATTCGAAGAACCATTGCAGCATATGTTATAACTAGTACATGTATATGTACTAAAGGTCATTAGAATAAAACTCATATCTATATTGTTCCTTAACTTTTGCAGAAATATAGCGAAAAGGGGATTTGCATATAACATTTTACTATAACGTTACATCTTTAGATATGGATACAGCAAATAGTTTTCTCCAAAACTGGTATTTCTTGTAAACCTTCAAAGAACACATCATTAGCTCAAGGTTAAAGCCCCCTTCGTGTACTGATAGACAAAACAGCAGCTACAAGGTTACAGCCCACCTCATGGTCACAGCCCACATAAGGGTTACAGCCCGCACAATGGTTACAGCCCATCTCATGGTTACAGTTCATCTCGGGGACTGATAATCAAACAAGCAGCTGCAAGATTACAGCCCACCTCACGATGACAGCCCAGCTCATGGTTACAGCCCGCCTCATGATGACAGCCCAGCTCATGGTTACAGCCCGCCTCATGGTTACAGCCCATCTCATGGTTACAGCCTATCTCGGGGACTGATAGTCAAACAAGCAGCTTCAAGATTACAGCCCACCTCACGATGAAAGCCCAGCTCATGGTAACAGCCCGCCTCATGGTCACAGCCCACCTCATGGTCACAGCCCACCTCATGGTCACAGCCCACCTCAAGATTACAACCCACCTCATGGTCACAGCCCACATAAGGGTTACAGCCCGCACCATGGTTACAGCCCATCTCATGGTTACAGCCCATCTCGGGGACTGATAGTCAAACAAGCAGCTGCAAGATTACAGCCCACCTCACGATGACAGCCCAGCTCATGGTTACAGTCCGCCTCATGATGACAGCCCACCTCATGGTTACAGCCCGCCACATGGTTACAGCCCATCTCATGGTTACAGCCTATCTCGGGGACTGACAGCCAAACAAGCAGCTACAAGGTTACAGCCCATCTCATGGTTACAGCCTATCTCGGGGACTGATAGTTAAACAAGCAGCTACAAGGTTACAGCTCACTTCATGGTTACAGCCCACATCATGGTTACAGCCCACATTATGGGTACAGCCCTCATGGTGAACTGATAGTCAATCAATTCAGCACAGTCAGCCACCTTTTTGAGGGTTAAATAATCGCCAGAAATATAACACTAAATCATGTAAGAGAGAAATATTCTAGTAAGCACTTTATTAAGAAATAAAAGATTATATGTAAATGCATTTTTTAATAATAAATGATAAGAAATATGATAACAATGCTACAATATCAAACTGTCCAGGCATTATATAATCCACTCACAAATCTTAATCCAGAAGCTATAACTTCATACAAGTACAAAAATGTAATTGAACAGTATTCCAAATTCTCAATCTATAAAAAACATAATCTCAGAATTGTTACCCCATCAGTAAACTACTTATACTGTTATATAAAGAAATTCAATAGACATGGAGTAATTCCGCTGATTAATGTACGCCAATTGTTCATTAAGACGTCATTGTATATTTAACATTTTTACAAAGCGGGTTAAATGATTAATAAATTACAAACGTAACACATTCAAATGATATTATTTCAAATAAGAAAAATTGAATAAACGATAAAATGTCATATTGAGCGTGTATAATGATAAATTATTTTAAATCTTTCTGTACTTATCTGTTTGATAATGTAAAGCATTTCTATATAGGCAAGTATGACATTTTATAAATACGAAGACAGGCTAGTATGTCCTAGTTGATGGCAATACCGTTAAACCTTACAAGATTAAGATAGTATGTATATATTCTATAAATGTCATCCCATGACGTCGATATGATGGCAATAATTTGGAGTATGATAGCAATAGCACTTCCTGTAAGATGGCAGTTATGTTTGTCGAACAAGCAGGACACAAACATTAAACTGGAATCACATATTTGATTTCCATGAATCAATGTTTTTGTTATGAGGTGAAATTATCAAATAAAGATAAATATAAAGAATGCTTATCATGCCAGCGACTTTCAAATACCAATGCCAATTGGGAACTTACAAATGGTACAGGAAGGACTTAATTCATCGAGTCCTTCCTGTCAAACATGAACTTGCATTCATGTAGATATCGATCTCAGCTTAACATTTTTGCAAATATTCTTTTTTCACTTTCTTTTATTTTCTCTTAATTATTGAGTATTATCCAATACAATTGAGTTCATAATTTACTGTTTTCGCGAGCAAGGCGGGAAATAAAAATCTCTTGAAATGAAAGATATGTACTGTATTATTATACGGCTTATACATATGGAAAATGTGTTAATTCTTTCCCTATGATCACATGATCCGTTTATTTTGATAAGTTGTTGTAACATAAACCTGGCCAAAACCCAGATACCGTTTGGAAAGCGGTTTGAATGCGTTTTAAGAGTTAGCGTATCGGAAGGTTTTTTTGTTATTTAATGTAATATGTATGCCTTATTTTTGAAGTAATTAAATACATTCACATCCAAGTTATTTAACATACTTTCGAATATTTAAAAACAGAGAATGTTTTACCACAGAGGTTGTAATTCACATAAATATAACATTTTACAGAATATGTTTTTGAAAATTTAAATGAAAATATAAATAGTTTAATAATAATATTTATGTATGAATATTGAATAGTTCTTTTAAAATGTTCATTCTAAAGTGCAATCTACTAGTCATCTACTCTAAAGAAATTCTATAAGCAACAAATAAACATTGAAGTGCTAGTACACAAGGCAATGTTTGTAAGTATTGATTATTCAGCATAATTATGTAGATCTTCATCATCACCATCACAACAACCTCAGTTTCCTGGTATTGTTCTGAAAGGAAATAAAATATCAGTCTTAATTACAAGCAGCATAACATTTTGCAAATCTCTCAAAAGCATATTAAAATTAACAGTAAAATTGAAAAGGACATTTCATTTTCGCAATTTTTAGCCTTCAACACTGAAACCTGTTTATAAGTGAACTCATCTTTTCACGATTCGATTTTAAGGTACAAATGTCATTAGCTAGCATAATAGCTATCGGTAAAATGCATAATAATAAAGTTTTCGTTCTAAGTGTTTTTATCATATTGTAGCGTTTTATAATATACGCTTAATTTCAATTACTACTACAAAAGTACGTTGACATCAAATTTGACACCCAATGAAAGGCAAAGTATAAAATTATACCGTGATGAGGGTCACAATAAATTTAAAATCCTTCCATCGAATATTGTACAATGTATATTAATCTTGTTTGAAAAAAAAACTTACTTTTTAAAATCATCCCATTTACATTCAGCGATGTTGACATCATATGGTACAAGCAGTACCACCCAGGTGTCCGGGACACCTTTAACGTTCTTGTGTGTTTCCAGTGTTATTAGAGTATTTGGGCCATAGACATTATTCCCATCTACAAATATTTTCATAAAAGGATTGTTAAACAAATCGAGTTCAGTATCGCACTCTTTTCCACACCACTTGATAGTCTTGTCATCTCCACGATTGACGAGAATGAGACGCGCTGTTCTCTTTTCCTTACCCATCATTCCAGATCTGTGAAAAACAACTCTTTCAAGGAAAAGACGAGGACTTTGATGATTACTGTGATCGTCATAAGGATTGCTCGCTATTTCTCGAATCATCTCCACAGCTTCCTTTCGTACACGCCACTTTCCGTATGGTGAAAGTGTTGGAAGGCTATCGTTATACAAAGTCATAGAAAACCACGATCCCTTGGGTGCATTAGGTAGAGCAAACGGAGCTTTCCATTTTTCAGGCGTTGAGATCGGTTTCAATACACCATTTTTCTGTATTATCTTCATGTAGTCTTCTGATGTACTATGAGTAAAATAACGAAAGGGTTGCATCTTATTATTTTGGTTTTCAGTTCTCCAATCCTTTAAACCCTTGAAAACCGGTTGTTCTGAAGAGAACATCTTGGCCTGTAACACCAATGGTATATTTTTTTTATTTAACCGTTGACTGGTTATTAAAGGGCATACATTGAAGTTCTTACATTTTAACCATAGTATTCAGGCGTTTGAGTCAGATTATAAAACCTCCCCTATACGCTTGTGTTAGTTATTGAATAATGTAGAAGTTCGTGACGTGTCACATGTAGTTATTATCATATATTCAATGACAGCATATCTATTTTTCTTAGCTACCATGGTGCTATGAATTGTTTTAAAACTACAATCATGTCAAAGCAATCTATAACTGAGACCAATGACACCACAGCGTGAATACAAACGACAATTTTCAACTAAAATCAAATTGAAAAGACACTATCAGTGATGTATGTCAGAATAAAAAACGAAATTCGTGTTTATGTGTAAACTATAGATACATGTATAAACATCAAAACTGCAAATATTTTGATGACACAGGAATCACACCAAGTCGTTTATGACGAACATAAATTGAAGAGATTTATAACAGAATATACATTGCATAACAAAACTCGAGTTCACTTGTAAATGGACCTACACTCGATTAATAAGTTTCGCTTCTGTGTAGGATATTCCCTTACTGGACAACGTAACAAGAAATCCAAGAAAACAGCAATTTATGTTATGAACTATATTGTTTACAAAGAAAAACGCGGTAAAGATTTGTTTTTTGGTCATATGAACTAAACAACATAAAGTCCTAAATCTTTTTAATACTTTAGATATGTTGAACAAATCCCAAATCCATGGTAAAAGTCATACATATATTAAAATGAACTTACGCTTTGTTCCTTTCTTCCTTGAACTGCTCTTATCCCTGTCAACCGTCAGCCAAAGAATACTGCATATGTCACGACGGATGGGTCTCATAAAGGCTTGGGTCGTTTATATACACACGTTTGTTGTTTGTCCCTTATTATCACTCAGGTTACAATGTGTAAACGCATTAGAAAATATGATATCCATCAATTATGTACATGTAATTAGTTATCTTTAATTATTTATTGCTTAAAAAATAAAAATTAAAAAAAAAAGATAAAAAAAACATTATAATAATATTTCTGCAATAACTCCTTAGTGTCTTTATATAAACATGTCATTGGTTTAAAACATGTCTTAACACACCTGTTACCTGCCACATTCTGTATTTTGTTATGATTTTTACCTATAAGTTATTTGATTGATATCACTTATTACTGCACCTGATGTTAACCTATTACTGATGTTAGAAAGTTTTTCCTTTATAACCTTATTATATCATTTAGATTTTTTTGCATAATTGACTAAAAATAAACTGCTTAAATGCATCATAACATTTGAAAACTAATAAAATTACACATGTAACTACTCGGTTTTATACTATTCCTTAATTAGTATTGTTTAATTGTAAGGACCTTTATTAAGTATTCAGGTAAAATCATGGAACTTAAAGTCAATTTGATGTTTTAAAGTTATTTGGTGATAATGACCAATTTAAATACGAAGATGCTTATGGGCACATCATGCTTTTAATAATTAAGAAAATACGATATTTATTTTAATGTGTCATTATTATAATGCATGCAACTGATTGCCAAGCAAAATTACCATCTGCAATCTGCATCCACATTATCGCTTGACAATTGGTTTCATCAACTGTTTCCAAAAATATCAAGGACACATCTGAACATGATTATAAAATTAGTTGTCTCATATAATATCATAAACTAACGTTTAACCACGTGCTGCATGTAAACAAATTAAGATTATTTATACATGATGTTGATCTGGAATGGTAGCACTGCACTTAGGTTCCCTATTCCACTGTCTGTTAGAGCGATGGTAAATAGAGGTTCTCCAACGAGTGATGTTAAGGTTATTATGTTTATCTAACTGGAGTTAGCTATTTTTCGAATTGTTTAAATGCACGAGGTTTACCCAGTTTGGGGACCTGTGTCTCCCGTAACGCTCGTATTTCATCTAAAAAAACAACACATTTTCCCCTCGGAAAGTTAATCATGTGGCGTGACGTCACAATGGAAAATGACATCGAAAAGCATTGTTATGTGACGTCATAAATCTGAGATTGACCAATGAAATAACGTCCAGGGTGTTACCCAGTAGAGGGGTAACCAGAAATGTTTACCAACTTCTAACAGGCATATCCAATGAGTCGGGAATCACGACACTATTGTAGATTATATTTGTATTTATTTCATCCTTATTATTTTTCATAAAAATCCGCAATGTGTGGTTTTCTTTTCAGAAAGAATTTTCCAAAGCTATAGTGATGCCGGAAACAGTTTCTAATGAGTACTATAACTCACGTTCTCTGCACCCCTGGAATATGTCATCACAAAATCGAAGGCTCAGTGTTTGTCACCTTGTAGATTAAACAAGATGACAAATTTGATTCCTTAATGTTCATCAAAAGAATGACGCTATTGCGTAATGTTAAAATGTACTGACTTTGAATTTGGTTTCGCTCCTCTTTAATTTTCTAAGGAAAGGTATCGGTCTAGCGATTGGTCATGTGTTTTACCCGAGACCACTCAAATAGCTAGCCGCGTGCCTTCAATTTTGCTATGATATATTCCAGGGTTGCAACGAGTGAACGTGAGCTAAGTCCTTGGAGTATCGAGAAAGAATGAGCACATTTAGTTATAGTTTTTGACAGTGGTCTGTGGTACATGTATCCTTAATACAACTTAGACAAAATCTAAGTCATTCAAACGCCTGCTTTCTATATTTGAAATACTTAATTAGCCAAACATTTGATGACAAAATAGTTATATCTTAAACCACCTTTGTATTCATGCTTTTTTTTGGAAGCTAGGTATTTAGTCTAATGGTTAATGCGGCATATTTGCATTTCTTAATGATCAGCATTTGTTTTGCTGATACATGTAAATGGAAAGTCATAGGTTTAATACTGATAAATGGGTATAAGTCTTTTTTTATGTATAAAGGCATCGTTCTTACGTTGAAGTGAATGATCACAGCAAAAACAACCGGTCACATGTTGATGTAGAATGATTACAACGATCACACAACCAATCACGTGGTGATGTAGAATAATTACAACGATCACACAACCAATCACGTGTGGATTTAGAATAATTACCACGATCACAAAACCAATCATGTGATTGTAGAATAATTACAACGATCACACACTCACTCACGTGTTGATGTAGAATAATTACAACGATCACACAACCAATCACGTGTTGATGTAGAATAATTACAACGATCACACAACCATGCAATCACGTGTTGATGTAGAATAATTACAACGATCACACAACCAATCACGTGTTGATGTAGAATAATTACCATGATCGGTCAAACGTTGGTTAAGAATCAATACCTAAATTACACCGGGCCAACGGCTAATGTAGAATGACACCACGATTATACAAGCACTGATGTGAAATACAGTGGCGGATCCAGAGACCTATCTGGGGTAGGGGGATGGTCCAAATTTCCTACGGGGGTTTCCGTGTTGGAGGGTTTCCTGAAGCCCAAAAAACCCTCTGGATCCGCCACCGAATTAATCACCATGCGTACACCCAGTTAACCGTTAATGTAAAACAATTACAAGAAGTACAACCGGTCAAATATCGATGTGGAAACATTTTCAAGATTACACCCGATAAAACGTTGATGTGAAAATTTACTTTGATGACATCCGGGCAAACGTTAATTTTGAAGCTATAGTGGGCAAAAGAACGAAATTTAGATTTGATTGATTTGATTATAGTATGCATTCATGGGGACGTTGTTGTTTAATGTAGTATTACAAAACTCGGTATTAAATAACTATGTATTATCGATTTTGTGCGGTGTATGAGCTGAGGTGAAAAAACAAACAAGTTTTTACTTCTCATATTTGTATTACTTTTCTTTTATTATCATGACACCTGAAGCTTTCAGTGACATTCATTATAATTTGGATTATGGCTAATAATGCAATGTATTTCGGTTGTAGGGGCCGCGGTGGCAAAGTGGTTAAGGCGTCTGACATTCTGCTCCCACTAGCCCTCCACCACTGAGTTGCAGGTTCGAGACCTATGTGGGGCAGTCGCCAGGTA
Organism: Crassadoma gigantea; assembly: GCA_032360845.1. Taxonomy (NCBI): domain Eukaryota; kingdom Metazoa; phylum Mollusca; class Bivalvia; order Pectinida; family Pectinidae; genus Crassadoma; species Crassadoma gigantea. The sequence goes on along the minus strand of JAULCA010436631.1, from coordinate 511 downwards.
CTGGCCGTCGGTCGGTGTTTTCTCTCCGGGAACTCCAGCTGTCCTTCACCACTAAAACCTGGCACGTTCTTAAATGACCATAGCTGTTAATAGGATGTAAAACACAAACAAATTCGGTGGTCAGCTGGTTATGAGTAATGAAATTGCTGATCACGGTTTGGTCATGCATCAATAGCCTTAGAAAATATAGAGACTGGAAGTGTAAAATAACTAATCTTTATATTGAATGAGGTTAAGTTTATATACTTTGATATTTAACATGTGTGTGTTTGATGAACGGGGTATCCTGAACTGGGTCGATCGGCTGAGTAACACCCGGCCATTTGCTCTGTTCCAGAGCAACGAGGTGGTGTGCATGTAACCATAAGGTACTACCAGGACTAGCAGTATATTATTTTTCGCAATGAGGGGTCCGTCAGTGGCTAGGTATCGTCGGACTCACACAACTAAATCATTTACTATATGTTATTACCAAACATTTTAGCTAATAACTTGAATATTTGAAGTTCAA